>JAGIQG010000006.1:8164781-8383892 GCA_024679065.1 Sphyrna mokarran
CAATGGGCTGTGGGAATCTGGAATTCATTTCCCCAAGAAACTGCTGAGGTTGGGGAAGGGAAGCCATTAAAACTTCAGAATAAAGATTGATAGGTTCATACTAGGCAGTGGTATGAACAGTCAATAACAAGGCCAACAAGGATGTTAATGGTGAATAAATGGAGATAAGATATAGATTGGCCATGATATAACTGAATGAGCAAACAGGAGCAAGGGGCTGAATGGCACCTCCTCTTCCCATTATTCTAGATGTGAGGTAAGGTCATACCGCAGTTTAAAATCAGCATTAAGTCGTGACACCAGTGAGATCCCTCTCGTGGATTTAAGCTTAAAGTTTAGTTATTAATGTCACAAGTAGGCTTACATTAACACTGCAAAGAAGTTACTGTGAAAATGCCCCAATCGCCAGACTCGGGCATCTGTTCGGGTACACTGAGGGAGAATTTAGCACGGTCAACGCATCTAAGCAGTACGTCTTTCAGACTGAGAGAGGAAACTGGAGCGCCCAGACCGGGGGAAAATGTACAAACTCCTCACAGACAGCGACCCAAACTGGGAATTGAAGCTGGATCCTTGATTCCGTGAGGCAGCAGTGCTAACCACTCGGGATTTGTGAATACTGTTGTAAGACAAAAAAAAAATGACCAGGGGAAAATTTGCAGCGCTGTCTGTTTTGATTTAGTCACTTACAATATCGCCTGCTGCTCCGAGCGTGAGCTTAGATACCGCTGTACTTGGGCCTGGTTCACACCGTAAAGTGCCAGCATCATGAATACACCACCAAAACTCAGCGTCCAGAAGGTGTGACGCTCAAAGGGGTCAGGGTTCAGGCTGCAGAAGAGAAGGACATGTTAGCAAAACAGACTAATCCCCCCGCACACTGTAACAGCACACTCTCTGAACTGCTCCCACTCCCCAGAGCCCCTGGAAGGTTCAAGTTTTTATCCAATTCCTCTTTGAAAGTTTGTATTGAATGTGCATCTTCCAGTTAAATAACTTACTGCAGTAAAAATTTATTTTAAATTGGTTCCTCTTGTTTCCTTCCTCACCACATGTTCACTAAGGTCATTATCAATTTAATTTGATTCCCCCTGTTTTAACTTTTTTTTAAAAAGGCACTTACTCAATCTCTGCGATCTTGCCATTCTCTTTGGCGATTCGCCACACTTCACTGATGCCTCCTGCCTGCCTCGCTCCAATGATGATGACAGCCAGCTGTCCAGAAAACATTACCAGTGTCTGAAAGACGTCCGTCCAGATTACTGCCTTCAGTCCACCCTGAGGAGCAAGCAGAGAGGTGTGGTTAACAGGACCGAGAGAGGGAAGCAGTGGATCACACTCGCCATTCACAATCAGAGATCGAACTCCCTACACCAGACTCGAGCAGAAAACCCTGGCTGGCACACACCCAATGTGGACGGGCAAGGGTTAGGACTCACACCAACTCTGATCTAACTGAACAGGAGAACAGCTTTCAGAGGCAGAATGGCTTCCATTTGTCCAGATGGGGTCATTCCTTATCTCTCAACCAAAACCACAAAACAGATTATCTGCTCTTTCACTTCAGTGTTATTGCTGTTTCTGGGATCATGCTGAGCACCAGACCGTGCTCCAGACAATTAACCGCATAATTTAGCTTGATGTTCAAGTGTGGTATGGGGTGGGGGGAGATACGAGGGGCGGGCAGCACAGCAGCGGGGAAGTGCTGTCTTCAACATCAGGTGAGATGTTGAACCGAGATCCCTGCCTGGCCCCTCAGGACATTGTGAAGGAGAACAGGCGAGATCTTCATTGTGTTCAAGTCAGGAATCTCTGCTTCCAACAAAGCTGGGAGCCTGGGAGAAAATTCAAAATGTTAATACAGGCAAATTGGCAAGGATGTGAAAGGAACTGGAACTACAGCAGGCAAATTAACAGCGAAGATACAAATCATCCTTGATTCAACTGAATGGTGGAGCAAGCCTTAGAGGCCTTCTCATCTTCCTACATCCTGCCCAATATTAGAAAAAAATCCTCTCAAACCGTGCTGTTTGTGGGATCTTGCTATGTGTTTCCTACATTACAACACTGGCTAGAGGGGCCATCCTGAGGCTCGCTGAGGCATTGTATTGGGACCAGAGTCAAGATTTCACACTCATTGCTGATTAGAAAGCTCCAACTCTCCGGCCCATTGGTTACTCACCAATGCTGTGTACAGCGTGCAAACAAGTCCCATCGTCAGCACTGCTCCCCATAAATCAAAACCAGTTACTGGGGAAAAAAAAACACACAGCTCTTATTACTTACAGAGTAAGATTCAGAAGGGCAGAACAGCAGCTAGCAACAGAACCACAATGAGAACTGACGAACCAATAAAAATTGGATGGCCGCCATTTCACTGTATTTTCAAGATGGCGCCTGGGCTAGGCAACTTCTCGTGAGCTGTATCCAGCACACCCTCTAATTCGACCTTGTACTCTTGTTCTGTGCTTCTAAAACTCTAACTCTTATCTTTCTCTACACCCTAGCTGTGACAGTAATGCAACATTCTGCAACCTCTTATTTCCTTCTCTATGAAAGGTATGCTTTGTCTGTATAATGCGTAAGAACTAATACTTTTCATTGTATGCTAATACGTAATGATAAATCAAACTAAATCATTGCGAATGTGAGCAAATTAAGTCTAATTTTATCTGCTGAAATTTCCTCTCGTTTTGCCTGTCACCCTTCCCGCTACCTCTCCCTCCATGCCCTGTTTTCCCCTTGCTGCAATCTTGTCCCTTCGCTCAATCCCTCACTGATACTCCAGGCATCACTATCATTCCTCCTTCTCTGTTTTAGTTTAGTTTATTTATTAGTGTCACAAGTAGGCTTATGTTAACACTGCAATGAAGTTACTGTGAAAATCCCCTAGTTACCAAACTCCAGCACCTGTTTGGATACACCGAGGGAGAATTTAGCATGACCAATGCACCTAACCAGCTCAACTTTTGGACTGTGGGAGGAAACTGGAGCATCCGGAGGAAACCCACGCAGACATGGGGAGAACGTGCAAACTTTGCATGTTGAACCTGAGTCCCTGATGCTGTGAGGCAGCAGTGCTACGCACTGTGCTGTCCACAGTCTTCTCCACCGTCCCTTGTCCCTTCCCTCGTTTTAACTTCCCCAATCTGGGCATCCAGTTAATGCTCTGCTGTCCCCCTTCACCTTGTGACATTTTCTTCCTTTGGGGCGAGTTTTGTCTCTTGGTCGTAATGAAACCATTTTCGGTTGCTACGCCTTCAGGGCAGGTCAAATCATTTCCAGATGTCTAAGATCTCAATTCTACTTAAGGTCCACACTTTATTTCCTTAATAAGATTGATTTTATTTCAGAAATGAGAAGTCGCACACCTAACCCCACATTTCCTCACTCCTCACCAATGTAACAACATGTTATGGAATAACAACAATTTCTCACAATGGCAGAGTTCAGGCAGAACAAAGGGAAGGACTGTTTTGGTGATTTGACAGTCTCAAGGGCAATTACTCCTGTTGTTAATAAGCAACTGATATGAATGCCGTCTGTTGACCATGTTTTTGTACAATAATTAAGCATTTCTGTAAAAAATAAATCTGCCGTGATTTAATTCAATGTGAGGATTGAAAGGTTAATCTGAAACAGGCGCTGACCTGCCCAGTGTTTGCCAGTCTTTTGTGTTCTTATTCCTCCAGCATCTTTTGATTTTGTTATTTTCTTGCTGCTTTATTTCCACGGTGTTGATTGGAAACATTTAATTACTTTGGCTTTCTGCGGGGTATGTTCATTTTGTAGGATTCGATTAAGCATGGGAGTGATTTAATCGCCTGCCATGAACTTGGTAGCTTTTTAAGTGGTTTAGCAGTCCTTCCAATTAAATCCTACGCCAGTCTGGGATCTCATTCCAGCTTCACAGGGCAGGAAACTCAGCAAAACCACAAGTTAAGATTCACCAGCCTGACTATTCCAGGTTTGGGGAAAACAATTTGTGGGTTTATGGGGAAAGAGAGTGAGTGAGCGAGGCTAGTAGGAAAGCTCTTTCAAAGGCTTGGCAATGGCTTGCTGGCTCAAATTGCCATGTACCATTCAGAGAAACATAGAAAACAGGAGCAGCAGTAGGCCATTCAGGACTTCAATCTTGCCCCACCATTCAACACAATATGGCTGGTTCTCACTCTCCCTTTGCCCCTTGACAGATTTAGTCTAGAAATCTATCGATTTCCTTCTTAAACCCTTTATCAGACAAAACTCAGATTGCTCTTGCTTTGTATGGACTGGAACTCATTAGATTCTGACAACTTTATACAGCTGGAAACCAGGAATCCTGGCAATGTAGCGATTCAAGAAGGCAATTCACCATCATCTTCTCAAGGCAACCAGGAATGGGCAATAAATGCTGCTCAGCTAGTGGTGTCCATGTCCCACAAATGAATTTTTTAAAAATCCGTTCTGTGTTTAGAAATCTAGCTTTACCAACAGTTTGTTGTCTCGTGAAAAGAAGTCACTAATTGATTTACTTTAGTGACTTTATGTTCATAAAGTATGTTCATTTTGTAGGATTCGATTAAGCATGGGAGTGATTTAATCGCCTGCCATGAACTTGGTAGCTTTTTAAGTGGTTTAGCAGTCCTTCCAATTAAATCCTACGCCAGTCTGGGATCTCATTCCAGCTTCACAGGGCAGGAAACTCAGCAAAACCACAAGTTAAGATTCACCAGCCTGACTATTCCAGGTTTGGGGAAAACAATTTGTGGGTTTATGGGGAAAGAGAGTGAGTGAGCGAGGCTAGTAGGAAAGCTCTTTCAAAGGCTTGGCAATGGCTTGCTGGCTCAAATTGCCATGTACCATTCAGAGAAACATAGAAAACAGGAGCAGCAGTAGGCCATTCAGGACTTCAATCTTGCCCCACCATTCAACACAATATGGCTGGTTCTCACTCTCCCTTTGCCCCTTGACAGATTTAGTCTAGAAATCTATCGATTTCCTTCTTAAACCCTTTATCAGACAAAACTCAGATTGCTCTTGCTTTGTATGGACTGGAACTCATTAGATTCTGACAACTTTATACAGCTGGAAACCAGGAATCCTGGCAATGTAGCGATTCAAGAAGGCAATTCACCATCATCTTCTCAAGGCAACCAGGAATGGGCAATAAATGCTGCTCAGCTAGTGGTGTCCATGTCCCACAAATGAATTTTTTAAAAATCCGTTCTGTGTTTAGAAATCTAGCTTTACCAACAGTTTGTTGTCTCGTGAAAAGAAGTCACTAATTGATTTACTTTAGTGACTTTAGGAAGACCAGCTCAGGCCTGAGGGGGAATCCCATCCATACAGGGAAGCTTCAAGTGCTCTATGTCATTTCACTGACCTTACTTGAACCCACCTGCATTAAGTGCCAGTGCAGGTGCATAGAGCACCACTCCCATATAAATCACCTGTAATCAGAAAAGGAAAAATGGTATTACCACAAAAAAAACTCTCCCTCGCAACAAAAGCAGATCTGGTCTGGCCTATATGTGACTCCAGGCACACAACAATGTGGCTGATCCCTAACTGTCCTCTGAAACAGCCCAAACAAACCACCCAGTTCAAGGACTGGCCATTCCAGAGGCACACATATCCCATGAAAGAATATTTTAAAAAATGTGTGTTACCATTGAGTCTGTACTATAGCACCACTGAAATGATACAGCACAGAAGGGAGCCAGTTGGCCCATCTTATCCATGATAACCCAAAGATATTCGGGTGTCTTTTCTAATAAAAGGTTTACCCCTTATCCTCAAACTATGACCCCTAGTTCTGGACTCCTCCACCATCGGGAACATTCTTTCTGGATCTACCCTGTCTAACCCTGTTAGGATTTTATTAATTTCTATCAGATCCCCTTTCACTCTTTAAACTCCAGTGAATGTAATCCTAACCGACTTAGTCTCTCTTCATATCACATACCTGTCATTCCAGGAATCAGCCTGGTAAACCTTTGCTGCACTCCCTCTATAGCAAGAGCATCCTTCTTCAGACAAGGACACCAAAACTGCACACAATACTCCAGGTGTGGCCTCACCAATCCCTAAACAACTGTAGCAAAACATCCCTATCCTTATACTCAAATCCTTTCGCTAGAAAGGCCAACATTTGCCTTCTACGTTGCCTGCCGTACCTGCGCGCTTACTTTCAGCGCGATCTGAAGATGAAAATGCAGATGCGTTTTAAACAAATTTAGAGTCCCTACCTCCAACTCAGGCAGTGAATTCCAGACACCCATCACCCTCTGCATAAAAAAGCTTTTCCTTACGTCCTCTCTACACCTTCTGCCACTTAAGTTCAAACTGGTGCGAGAGCTGACAACTCCACACAGTGCTGAAGAAATGCCGTATTGGCTGATGTGTCATAATTTCCGTGAGACTGTCAGCCAATATCAAGGCTGTTCTATAAATACCGTGATTATTTCATGTGGAACACTGTCAAACCTCCTTCAAAAAATATTGGAGTTCTTCAGACATCACCTCCACACACAGAAGCTAGTCAAGTTTGGATCTTGCCTTTTCGAAAACTATTATGACCACCACTCACTGGGTTATTTTCCCTAGTTTGTTCGCAGTAGCCAATTCCATTATTTGTATTAGAATAATGAATCTGCAGGTAGTTGAGTCTGTTACGTTGCCTTACTCTCACACACAAAGCTTTGTGATGCAGCCCTTGTCTTTATACATTGTAGAGGCTGCAGGTTTGGAAGGTGTTGGTTGACTCTTAACTGCACTCTGAAAGGGTCTAACAAGCAACTCAGCTGAAGGGTAATTAGAGATGGTCAAGAAATACTGGCACAGCCAGCAGAACTCAAATCTCACAAAAGACTAAAGATGCACTGATGTATCTCTCCCTGGCCCAAAGGTCAATCAGAGCCCTATTCAGCCCACATCATATAGTCAGCACAGGTTATGAAGGGATCTAGGAGTAGATTACTTAACAGGACATGTGGTTCTTCAAATGCAAAATGCACTCGTTTTCACAAATGGCAATGTGACATTCGGAAAGTGGCAAGTTCTGTTTGTTAAAGGGTCTGATTTGTTATCCAGAACGGTAGAATCTCAACATCAATAGGGGCTTTGTATTTTTGGTGCAAGTGGGGTTTCTGTTTCGTCCTTCGCTGTTTAAAAGGAAGTTCCATCTGCAAACTTCCCTCTCAGTTGGGTGCTTGAGGGTGACAGTGCAGTTATTTTTAGTTATCGTGAAGGTCTCTTACAAGCCACCCACTTTAAGAGGCTGCGTAAACCATAAAATGTAAAAGGTACCATTGATAGAAATAAACAGAAACAAATTGAAAGGGATCAGTGCGCGGGAGTAATTTCACTGCCAGAAACATTGGCCAGGCACTACACTTACCATCTGGAAGATAAAGGTCAGTGTGCCACACAAACGGGTCGCCTTGTTAAACCGCAACTCCAAGTACTGGAAAGACAAACACAAACCGCATGTTAGAATTCAGATTCAGGAGAAATTGTGTAAGGACTTGGACAGGTTAGGAGAGTGGGCAAAGAAGTGGCAGATGGAATACAATGTGGAAAAGTGTGAGGTTATGCACTTTGGAAGGAAGAATGGAGGCACGGACTATTTTCTAAATGGGAAAATGCTTAGGAAATTAGAAACACACAAAGGGACTTGTTCAAGATTCTTTTAAGGTTAACGTGCAGGTTCAGTCAGCAGTTAGGAAGGCAAATGCAATGTTAGCATTTATGTCAAGAGGATTAGAATACAACAGCAGAGATGTATTCCTGAGGCTGTATAAGGCTCTGGCCAAACCCCATTTGGAGCATTGTGAGCAGTTTTGAGCTCCATAGAAATGACAGAATCATAGAACCTTACAGTGCAGAAAGAGGCCCTTCAGCCCATCGAGTCTGCACTGACCACAATCCCACCCAGGCCCTACCCCCATATTCCTATACATTATACCCACTAATCCCTCTAACCTACACATTCCTAGATACTAAGGGACAATTTCTTAACATGGCCAATCAACCTAACCCACATATCTTTGGACTGTGGGAGGAAACCGGAGCATCCGGAGGAAACCCATGCAGACATAAGGAGAACATGCAAACTCCACACAGAAGTGACCCAAGCCGGGAATCAAATGCAGGAACCTGGAGCTATGAAGCAGCTGTGCTAACCACTGTACTACCATGCTGCCCCGTATTTAAGGAAGGACGTGCTGGCCTTGGAAAGGGTCCAGAGGAGGACCATGAGAATGATCTCAGGAATGAAGAGCTTGTCATATGAGGAACTGTTGAGAACTCTGGGTCTGTACTCATTGGAATTTAGAACAATAAGGGTAATCTTATTGAAACTTACAGAATACGGCGAGGCCTGGATAGAGTGGACATGGAGAGGATGTTTCCCAGTAGTAGAAAAAATTAGAATCAGAGGGCACGACCTCAGGCTAAAGGGACGATCCTTTAAAACAGAGACGAGGAGGAATTTCTTCAGCCAGAATCTGTGGAACACTTTGCCACAGAAAGCCCTGGAGGACAGGTCATTGAGCGTCTTTAACTCAGAGATAGATAGGTTCTTGATTAATAAGGGGATCAGGGGTTATGGGGAAAAGGCAGGAAAATGGGGATGAGAAAAATATCAGCCACGATTGAATGGCGGAGCAGACTCAATGGGCTAAGTGGCCTAATTCTGCTCCTATGATTTATGGTGAGTGGGTGTGTGAGCCAGAATGAGAGTAAAAATACTGCTCCTAGTTGTAATGACTAACTGTACACACTTCCTACCTACAATTACACAACACTACGGATCTGAATCGGCAGTAAAAACAGAAAACACAGGTCTCCCAGCATCCAGAGTGTTGGAAGAGATTACTATAGAGATAATGAATGCATTGGTAATCATTTTCCAAAATTCTACAGATCCTGGAATGGTTCCTGAAGATTGGAAAAGAGCAAATGATGCACCACTATTTCAGACAGAGAAAACAGGAACTACAGATCTGCTAGCCTGATATCAGTAAGGAAATCTAATATTAAGGATCTGACGAATACAGTGGAGATGTTGGCATTGGACTGGGGTAAGCACAGTAAGAAGTCCCACAACACCAGACTAAAGTCCAACAGATTTATTTGGTAGCACGAGCTTTCAGAGCACTGCTCCTTCATCAGGTGAGTGGAGTGATAAATGGGACACTTGGATTATAGTGATCTGATTGCACACAGTCAGCGTGGATTTATGAATAACAATGTTTGACCAGCCTGCTTGGAGTTTTTGAGGATGTTACTCACAAAATTTATTTATTTTTTTGTTTATTAGTCACAAGTAAGGCTTACATTAACACTGCGATGAAGTTACAGTGAAAATCGCCGAGTCGCCACAGTCCAGCACCTGTTCAGGTATGCTAAGGAAGAAATTAGCATGGCCATGCACCCTAACCAGCACGTTTTTCAGACTCTGGGAGGGAACCGGAGCACCCGGAAGAAACCCATGCAGACATGGGGACAACGCGCAAACTCCACACAGACAGTGACCCAAGCCAGAAATTGAACCTGGGTCTCTGAAGCTGTGAGGCAGCAGTGCTAACAAATGTGCTTTCTAATAAAGGGGAGTCAGTGGACAGTGTGTTATTGGATTTTAAGACCCCATAGGAGATTATTTAGCAAAATAAAAGCATAAACACACTGTTATGGAGTAAGGATTGGCTAACAGGCAGAAAGCAGAGAGTAAGAATAAATGGGTCATTTGTGCGTTGGCAGGCTTGGCTGGTGAGGTACCGCAAGCATCAGGTCTTGGTGCCCAGCTGTTCACAACAAATACCAATAATTTAAATGTGAGGTCTAAGTGTATTCCAAGTTTGTGGATGATGTGGACAGGAATGTATGTTGTGAGGGAAATGTAAAGTGGCTACAGGAGGATTTGGACAGACATAGTGAGTAGGCAAGAACATGGTAGATGGACTATAATGTGGATAAATGTGAGGTAATCCACTTTGGTAGAAAGAACAGTGCAGAATATTTTTTAAATGGTGAAAGATTAGGAAGTGTGGATGAACAGAGAGTTCTGGGTGTCCTTGACCACAAGTCACTGAAGGCATTTAGGAAAATTAATGATATGTAAGAACAGCTGCCTTTCTTCCTTAAAGTACATCAGTGAACCAGATAAGTTTTTATGACAATGTTCTTACAGTTTCATTAGACTTTTAATTTCAGGTTTTAATTGAATTCAAATTTCATCATCTGCATTGGTCCCCAGAGCACTGGCCAGGATCTCTGGATTACTAATCCAGTGACAATACCACTACACCTTCTCCCCGTACACACAGACAGGAGCAGGAGTAACCCACTCAGCTCCTCGAGCCTGTCCCCGCCATTCAATGAGATCACGGCTGATCTGATTGTAACCTCAACCCCTCATTCCTCCTAGTTCTCAATTACCTATCAGCCCCCTGCCCCAACTACCCCCCACCTTCCTACGAATCAAGAATCTTTCGCGCCTTAAGAACATTCAAAGACACTGCTTCCACTACCTTTTGAAGAAGAGTGTTCCGGAAACTCAATACCTCCAAGAGAAATAATTTCTTATCCCTGTCTTAAATGGGTGACTCTTTATTTTCAAACAGTGACCCCAACTCTAGGTTCTCCACAAGAGGAAATATCTTCTCCACATCCACCATGTCCAATACTCTTCAAGATCTTATATGTTTCAATCAATTGCCTCTTACTTTTCTAAACTCCAGTGGGTACAGCATAATTTGTCCAACATTTCCTCCGAGGACAACCCCCTCATTCCAGGTATTAATCTGGTAAACCTTCTCTGAACTGCTTCTAATGCATTTCTACCTTTCCTTATGTAAAGGGATCAGTACTGTACAGAGTACTCCAGCTGTGGTCTCACCAGTGCCCTGTACAAATAAAGCAAGGGAAGTCTTGTTTGAATAGGCAGAAGCTTTTTCCCAGGGTGGAAGAGTCAAGTACTAGAGGGTATAGGTTTAAGGTGTGAGGGGCAAGTTTAAAGGAAATGTACAAGGCAAGTTTTTTTTTTAAACACAGAGGTTGGTGGGTGCCTGGAACTCACTGCTGGGGGAGGTGGTGGAAGCGGATATGATTGTGACTTTTAAGAGGCGTCTTGACAAATTCATGAATAGAATGGGAACAGAGGGATATGGAACCTGGAAGGGTAAAGGGTTTTAGTACAGACTGGCAGCATGGTTGGTGCAGGCTTGGAGGGTCGAAGGGCCTGTTCCTGTGCTGTAAATTTCTTTGTAATTGTACGGAATCTAGGTTAGACCACACCTTGAGTAGTGCACACAGTTTTGGTCCCCTTACTTTTGGAAGAATATTACTGCTACTCAGGGAGTGCAACAAAAGTTCTGCAGACTTGTTCCAGGATGGTGGGACTGTCTAATGGAGAGAGATTGAGTAAAGTGGGTCTGTATTCGCTAGAGTTTCAAAGTATGGGGGAGTGATCTCACTGAAGGCTACAAAATACTTAAAGAGGGTAGTTGAAGATAAGATTTTTCCCCTTGGTTGGAATATCTAGAACCAGGGGGCACAATTTCAAAATAAGAAGGAAGCCACTTAGGACTGAGATAAGGAGAAATTTCTTTACTCAGAGGGTTGTGAATTTTTGGAGTTTACAATCCTCTCCCAGGAGGGCTGTGAAAACTCAGTCATTCAGTATATAGAGATTGACAAATTTCTAAATACCAATGACATAAAGGGTTATGCAAACACTGGGAGAAAAAAGATATTGAAATGGATGATTAACTATGATAGTATTAAATAGCAGAGCAGGCTTGATCGGCTGAATGGCCTACTCCTGTTCCCTTGTTCCTACAGGTAGGAAACACCAACCCTACATCAGGAACTCCACATAAAGGCAAAATATAGCAGATGCTGGAATCTGAAACAAGAACAGAAAATCTCAGTAGTTCTGACAGCATCCGTGGAGACAGAATAGACCAAAGAGTCTTCCACACTTGAAACACTGGCTCTATTCTCTCTCCACAGATGCTGCTAGGCTTGCTGAAATTTTCCAGGATTTTCTAGTTTTTGTTTCAGGAACTCAAAACGCTTTTAGTTTTTACATTTGAATTTATCCTTGTGAGTTTGTTATTAACGTCGCTCAGACAGAAACAGTGAGTATTTATTTCTTCGATCTCTGGGAATGCATTATTTCCTTTCTTTACTAACTGGAGCTGCGTGCTTGTTTGGCCACACACACAGACGAGGAGCTGGTTTGCCCATCGTGTGTATAAGCTCATTTCCACAGAGGTCAGTGTGCAGGGCACCTTCCTAACTATTCCTGCATTATGGTCAGTAATTTCTCTCGGAACTCGTCGTGTTTAAAACAAAGAGCCTGCAATCTTTCACCAACAGGAGATTAGTGAGTAAAAGTGTCCATGCAAAGAGAATTTATAGTACAGAAACAGACCCTGTGGCACCACCTAGTCTACGCTCCACATAAGCCTCAAGCTACTGTGCTTACTTTCACCCTTTCTACCTCACACCACAGCGAATTCCCCTTTCAATAAATCTGCAGTCATTCCCTGTGGTAGCAAGTTTCGCATTCCAACCATTTTCTGGGTCGCATTTCTCCAAAGTTCCTCATTTGTGGTTGCATTATAATCTTGGCTCTAATTTTAGAGTTCCCCCAGCAGTGGCAGTATCTTTTCTGCGCGTACGCTTTCATATCAGTCGCCTCTCAACCGGGAGCACGGTGGTTAGCACTACTGCCTCGCAGCGCCAGGGACCTGGGTTCGATTCCTGGCTCGGGTCACTGCCTGTGCAGAGTCAGCATGTTCTACCCCTTTCTGCGCGGGTTTCCTCCAGATTCTTCCCACATTCTGAAAGATGTGCTGGTTAGGTGCGTTGACCCGAACAGGTGCTGGAGTGTCACCACTAGGAGAATTTCACAGTAACTTCATCATTATGTTAACATATACCTTACTTGTGACTAACAAATTAACTTTAATCTTGCCTAAAAACAATGCCAGCTTCTCTCCTCTAGACAAGTAGAAGAACCCCCTAGTTCCGTTTTTGTGAACTCTTGCTCCGGTCTCTTCCTCTCGAGCTCTTCACTTACCTCGTATGTACTCGTGAGTCCCAGCCGGTAGAACATGGGGACAAAAATGTGAGCGGGAATGAGAAGCCCCAGGAAGTAGGAGCAGCCCAGGAACCAGTACTCAGTGCCGAAGTTGTAGATCTCCGCCGGCACACCCAGGATAGCCACAGCGGACTGGAAGGTGGCGAGGAGGGAGAGCGCCACCGGCACAAAGGTCATGCTGCGGCCTGCCAACAGGAATTCCTGCGTCGTGCGCTGCTGCCCACCGCTCAGCGCGTAGAAAAGGCCGATAACTGAGGAGAGGACCAGCAGCAGGGCGAAGATCACGTAGTCAATCACGGAAAAACGCATCAGCTTTGACGAGGCCATTCTGACAGGGCCCCGTCCCAGTCTCCGTGGGGAGAGTTCCACTCAGTTCAGAGAGACGGGGGGGGGGAGGAGTGAGAGGAGCTTAGAACGTCACTGCGCAGTCTGTGTCATCCTCGCTGAGACAGCAAGAACTCATTGGCGCACACACTGTCTAAAACACGGCAGGGAGAAGGAGGTCTCCCCACTCCAAGTGTCCGCGAGGCCGCCAGCTAATCAGATTGATGTCCCTCTCTGCAGGCTCTTTCATTCAAACAGCCCATCAAGGTATCTGTGCACACGCTGACTGAACTGAGCAGAGACCATCGGAACTTAACCAGGTGGGACAGCCAGGAGGGGAGGAGACTTTCCATCCAGCCTATTGGAGAGAAGAGAAAGACAGAGAAGGAATCATTTAATCTCTCACAGACAAAACGTTGCCCCTGTTTATAATCTTGGCCACCACCACAGAGTTTCACAACAGGGTAGCGACTGATTGAAATTCTGTGTAAATAAGTCAGCGGGATAGAACAAAGCTTCAAACAGTTTCAGCGAAAACACAGCAGCTTGTAATCCTGACAAGAATGTAACCTTCAAGGAGTCAAAGCCAATTCTAGCATATTTCTGTTGCTGATTTTCGCTTCTGATTCCCCCACCTGAAGAGAAAGTGTGAGTGAGAGAGAGAGAGAGCGAGAGAGGAATAGACAGCATCAACTGCACTGCCCTCATCTACTTCCTTGATTACCCCCTTCAAAAATCTCAATCAAATTTGCAAGATATGATTTTCCACTCACAAAGTCACACTGACTATCCCTAATCAGTCACTGCATCTGTAAATGCCTATAGATCCTGTCTCTCAAAATAGCTTCGAAAAACTTATCCACCAGAGACATTAGACTCATTGGTCTGTAGTTCCCAGGCTTTTCCCTGCAACCCTTTTAAGGCAAAGATATAACATTTGCCATCCTCCAATCTTCAGGCACTTCATCTGTGGCTGTCAATGAATCAATATCTTTGCTAAGGGATGTGCAATTTCCTCCCTAGCTTCCCACAGATTCCCAGGGATTCACCTACCTTAATGCGCTTTAAGACTTCCAGCACCTCCTCCTTTGTAATATATACACTCATTAAGACATTGCCATTTATTCCCTCAAGTTCCCTAACATCCATGCTTTTCTCAACAGCAAATACTGATGAGAAACATTCATTTAGAATCTCACCAATCTCTTGTGGATCCACACATAGATGACCTTGTGATCCTTAAGAAGCCCCACTCTCTCCCTGGTTACTCTTTTGCCCTTTATGTATTTGTAGAAGCTCTCTGGATTCTCCTTTGCCTTTTCTGCCAAAACAGTCTCGTGTCCCCTTTCTCTCTTCCGATTTCTCTCTTAACTCTACTCCTACACTCCCCTATACTCTTCAAGGGATCCACTCGATCCCAGCAGCTATGCATGTCATATGTCCCCTTCTTCTTGACCAGGGCCTGAATATCCTGAGTCATCCTTGGTTCCCTACTTCTACCAGCCTTGCCCTTCACTCTAAGAAGGTGTGTTTACCCTGGCAGGCACACTTTTGAAAGCCTCCCACTTACCAGACATCCCTCTGTCTGTCAACAGACTCCCCCAATTAACTGTTAAAATTGGCATTGCCCCAATTTAACTTTAACTTTAATTTTAACTTTTGGGCCAGACCTATCATTCTCCCATAGCTATCTTAAAACTAATGGAATTATGGTCACTGGTCCCAAGTGATCCCTCACTAACACTTCTGTCACCTGTCCTTCCTTATTTCCCAACAGGAGATCAAGTTTTGCCCCTCTCTAGTTGAGCCATCCACAGACTGAATGAGAAATTCCTCTCGAATATACTCAACAAATTTCTCTCCATCTAAGCCCCGAATAATACTTTTGAAAATCCCTGAGTCGCCACACTCGAGAGGGCCTGTTTGGGTACACCAAGGGAGAATTTAGCATGACCATGCGCCTAACCAGCATGTTTTTTGGACTGTGGGAGGAGATCGGAGCACCCGGAGGAAATCCAGGCAGACACGGGGAGAATTGCAAACTCCACACAGTGACCCAGGCCAGGAATTGAACCCGGGTCCCTGGAGCAGCAGTGCTAATCACTGTGCCACCTTCATGCTATGGCAGTCCCAGTCTGAGAAAGTTAAAATCTCCGGTTATTACCACCCTATTATTCTTGGAGCTATCTGTAGTCTTTTACATATTTGCTCCTCAATTTCCTGCTAACTATTTGGGGCCTTAAAGTACAACCCTATCAAAGTGACTTCCCCCTTCTTATTTCTCAGTTCTACCCATATGAACTCAGTGGCCGAACCTTCGGATATATCCCCTCTCAGTACAGCTGTGATGTTAATCAAAAGTGCAATTCTCTCTCTCCTCTTTCCTATAGCATCTGTACCTTGGAACATTGAGCTGCCAATCCTGTCCCTCTCTTAGCCATGTTTCAGTAATTGTCATAATATTCCAGTCCCATGTACCCATCCATGCCCTGAGTTCACCTGCCTTGCCCGTCAGGCCTCTTGCATTGAAATAAATGCAGTTTAATCTGGACTTCCCTTGGTCTCCGTCTTGCTTTTGCCTGATCTGTCTGGTACTAGGATGACTGACACTGCCTTTATTATTTAATGTGCTCTCTTTAACTTCTGTGCTGTCCTCAAACTTCTCTTCTCTCTCCCTACTCCTTTGGATCCCACTCTCCTGCCAAACTAGTTTAAACCCTCCCAAGTGACTCTAGCAAATCCCCCCACCAGGATGTTAGTCCCCGTCCAGTTCAGGTGTAACCCATGCCTCTGGAACAGGTCAGTCATTCCCAAAAAAGATCCCAATGATCCAAAAATCTAAATCCCTCCCCCCTGCACCAGCTCTCAATCCACACATTTAGAACATAGAAAATTACAGCACAGAACAGGCCCTTCGGCCTTCGATGTTGCGCCGACCAATATAAAAAGCAATGCCCCTCCAAACTAAACCATTCCCTTCTCTTCCATATACTTATCAACTAAAAATCTAAAAAACTAAAAAAGATTAGGCATTTATCTGCCTAATCTTCCTATTCCTATTCTCAGTATCACGTGGCACTAGTAATAGTCCAGAAATTACTAACCTCAAGGTCCTGCACTTCAGCCTTCTGCTTTACACTTCAGGACCTCATCCCTTTTCCTACTTATGTCGTTGGTACCAATATGTACAACAACCTCTGGTTGCTCACTCTCCCCCTTAAAAATATCCTGCAATCGCTCAGAGACGTCCTTGATCCTGGCACCAGGGAGGCAACACACCATCCTGGAGTCTCGACTGCGGCCACAGAAACGCCTGTCTGTGCCTCTAGTTAGCGAGTCCCCTATAACTACTGCTCACTGGCTCTTTGCCCGACCCTGCTCTACTGCAGAACCAGCTGTGGTGTCACAGGCCTGGCAGCTACTGTTATCTACCCCTAACAGGCTCTTCCCCCTCAACAGTATCTAAAAGAGAGCAAGGGAAGTCCAGATTAAACTGCATTTATTTCAATGCAAGAGGCCTGCAGGCAAGGCAGATAAGCTCAGGGTGTGGATGGGGGTACATGGGAGTGGAATATTATAGCAATTACTGAAACATGGCTAAGGGAGGGTCAGAATTGGCAGCTCAATGTTCTAAGGTACAGATACTGTAAGAAAGATAGAACAGGAGGTAGGAGAGGAGGGGGAATTGCACTTTTGATTAAGGAAAACATCACGGCCGTATTGAGAGGGGATATATCCGAGGGTTCGGATCCTGAGTTTACATGAGTAGAACTGAGAAATAAGGGGGGAATCACTTTGATAACAGTATACCTATTTGAAAGGGGAACAACCACAGGAGACTCCTGCACTACCTACCTGCCTCTCCTGGCAGACACCCATCTACCTGTTTGAATCTGTGGTATGAAAACCTGTAACTAGCATCTATCACACTCTCTCTGACTCCTGTACAATCCATAGTGATTCAAGTGAACTATGTGATCTGTGAGGAGCTGCAACCGGACACACTGCAGAAAAAGTTGTCAGGGAGACTAGATTGCTCCCTAATTTCCCACATCTGGCAGGAGGAGCATACACTGCCCTAACTGCCCTTATACAGTTAAAAGAATCTCAACCCACTTACTTGTGATCCTCAGAGTGACTTTTTTTTGGTTAGAGAAGATGGTAGGGAGAGAAGTACTGAAGTAGTGTCTGGGATTTAACTGCCCCTTTACAAAAATCCGGAAGCAGTGATTGCGCCGACATAAAGCTTCCCTGCGACAGCCAATCAGCATCGCCTCTCTGCTGCAGTCCCAGAGAACAAAGAACAAAGAACAACACAGCACAGGAAACAGGCCCTTCGGCCCAACGACCTCGCGCCGCCATCCTAACGTCTTAATGACACATAGAGACCAATATAGGGACAATTTGTTACCCAATCAGCCTAAGAGCACATTTTTGGGACGTGGGAGGAAACCGGAGCACCCGGAGAAAACCCACGCAACCACAGGGAGAACGCGCAAACTCCCGCAGACACAGGCCCAAATCCATGTGTCTGCACAGCAACAGCGATAGTCCCTGAGCTGTCATGGTGCCCATCTGATGGTCCAGTTTAAGCATACACTAACAACGTGAAGCACTAGGCCACTCCTGAAGTAACCTCCAGAAGCAGCTCTCGCACGACCTGCCGAATGCATGCACCTTGTTGGTCAACAAGGACCGAACATCCTGTGGAAACAAATAGGATATTTAAACAGTCCTCCTATATCCCTCTATCTGCAGACTGCTCATGTGGCTGTCCAAGAGACCCTTAAACAACCCTAGCGTGCCTGCTCCCACCACCTTACTCGGTAGTGCATTCCACACCCCCACTACCCTTTGTGTGAAAAAATGCCCTCTAATATTAGTCTTATACATAGCCCCCCTCACCCTAAGGCCGTGACCCCTCATTCTATCCATTTCTAATGGTGGAAAAAGCTTACCACCATTTACTCTATCTATACCCCTCATAATCTTATATACCTCTAATAGATCCCCTCTCAGCCGACGTCTTTCAAGGGAAAACAACCCCAGTACGTTCAACCTTTCCTTGTAAGACAGTCCTTCCATACCAGGCAGCATCCTGGTAAATCTCCTCTGCACTCTCTCCAGGGACTCCACATCCTTCCGGTAGTACTTTGTGTAACTTTGAGCACAGATTTCTAAAGACTCCACACTGGGTGGTCTTCTCATCTCAAGGTCTACAGGACATTGATAACTCACCATACAATAACTCTATCACTGCTGTCTGACACATTACCAGGATAGTGAACTCAATGAACCTTGGATAATTCCCAAGACTCTATCACGTGCCTCTGTCACAATTGCTCATTTTGCATTAACAATGTATGGATCAGCACAGAAACAGGCCATTCAGCCCAACTGGTCTGTGCTAGTCTTTATGTTCCACACAAACCTCCTTTAACCTCTTCTATTCCTTCCTCCATTTAATTATCCAGCTTCCCCTAAATCCAGCTAATCTATAAATCTTTAACCAGTCACTCTGGTATCAAGTTCCACATTTTCACCACTCCCTGAAGAAAGGAGCTCCTCTGAATTTGATTTATTGGTCAATCTCTCTGTGCTTATTTCTGGCTGTTGCAATGGAGCATTGCCCAGAGAATAGGAGCTTTATGAAATCTGTGGCAGTGAGTCAGTGCCCACAGGGTGAGGCACACTCCTGCTCAGACTGTAGTTTCCAGAATCCTCCTCAGTCTGTTCATCTGTCTCCAGTTGTGGTGTTGTTAGCTGCTGTTAGACACAGCTCTATCCCAGCCTCCGGGCTCCTGACAGTAGCGTTTAGCTCCGTACTCCTTGTTAGTGACTGACAGCGAGACAGGTCACATCTCCATTTGTCCTTCTCCATCTCGCCCTGTCTCTCTAACGCACTCCCCATCCTGCTCCACTTCCATTTCCCTCCCTCACTTACCCTCTCTGCCTGTTTCACTCTGGCCCTTCACAGTTGATCAGGCTCTCACTCTCATTCTGCCTCTCCATCTGCCCCTTCTCACCCATCTCCCTCATCCTCAGTTCCTCCCACCCTGCCCCCTCCTTTCCCTCTCTCTCCCAGCCCTTACCCAAACCTCTCCCATCCTCTCCCTCCCTGTCTCACTCAGCCATTCTAAACATCACCATCTCTCCATTTCCCTCCCTCACTATCTTCTATTTTCCCATCCTGTGTTCTCTCTCTCCCTCTCATGGCCCCCCACTCTCTTGCGCGTTATCCCTGATACGCACACACTCTCTGAGACACAGACCGCTTTCTACTTCTCACTAATTTTTTTCTATTCCCTTACCCTTTTCCTATCTCCCTCCCAACTCCCTCTCTCCAAATCTCACCTTCCTTACCCTACTCTCCCTCTCTCCCCATCCCGCTCCCTCTCTGTTTCCAGTTTCTTTCTCTATCCAAGCTTCCTCCCTCACTCAAATCCAAAACTCTTCCTCTCCCTCCCCCACCCATCTTTCCTTCCCACTAAGGATCAGACAGCACCTCCCAAACCCATAACCATTTCCATCTAGAAGGACAAGGGCAGCAGACACATGGGAACACCACCACCTGCAAATTCCCCTCTAAGCCACTCACCGTCCTGACTTGGAAATACGTGGCCATTCCTTCACAGTCGCTGCGTCAAAATCCTGGAATTCTCTCCCTAATAGCAACAACCCACAGAACAGCGATTCAAGAAGGCAGCTCACCTAGTTGTCCTTGTTCTTAAGGACAACTAGGGATGGGCAATAAATGCTGGCCAGCCAGCGAACCCATGTCTCACAAATGATTATAAAAAAAACTCAGGAAGTTTTGGAGTCTGAGTCCTTAAACGTTTTCACCATAGATAAATATTTTTTACTCAGTAGGGAATTACAAGTTGCAAATAGAAGGCAGGAAAGTGGATTTAGTGAGTGTGAGAACAGTCATGATCTTACTAGCAGATGACACTAAAGTCGGTGGAGTGGTAGATAGTGAAGAGGGGTGTTATAGTTTACAGAGTGACTTGGACAAGTTGCAGAGCTGGGCCGAGAGTGGCAAATGGAGTTTAATGTGGAAAAGTGTGAGGTAATGCACTTTGGCAGGAACAATAAATGTGTAGAGTATAGGGCTAATGGTAGGGCTCTTAATAGTGTTGTGGAACAGAAGGATCTTGGTGTATGTGTCAATAGATCCCTGAAAGTAGGCAGTCAAGTGGATAAAGTTGTTAAGAAGGCATATGGAGTCTTAGCTTTTATTGGTAGGGGATTGAATTTAGGAGCCGCAGCATCATGTTGCAACTGTACAAAACTCTAGTGCGGCCGCACTTGGAGTATTGTGTACAGTTCTGGTCCCCGCATTGTAAGAAAGATGTGGAGGCATTGGAGAGGGTACAGAGGAGGTTTACCCGGATGTTGCCTGGTATGGAAGGCAGGTCTTATGAAGAGAGGCTGAGGGATTTGAGGTTGTTTTCGTTAGAAAGAAGGCGGCTAAGAGGAGACCTTATTGAAACATATAAGATGATTAAGGTTTAGATAGGGTGGACAGTGATAGCCTTTTTCCTAGGATGGAGAAAGCTAGCACGAGGGACACAGCTTTAAATTAAGGGGTATGAGTTATAGGACGGATATCAGAGGTAGGTTCTTTACTCAAAGAGTGATTAGGGACTGGAATGCCCTGCCTGCAGCTGTTGTAGATGCGTCAAGTTTGGTGGCGTTTAAGAGGTTAATTGATAGGTATATGGATGAGAAGGGAATGGTTTAGTTTGGAGGGGCATTGCTTTTTATTTTGGTCGGCACAACATCGAAGGCCGAAGGGCCTGTTCTGTGCTGTAATGTTCTATGTTCTATGAATGGCGGAGCAGGCTTGAAGGGCAGAATGGCTTTCTTATTTCTTATAAAGTATTGAATACCAACCCTCAAATCCATGTAACACACCGTCGGCAGTAGGATTAGGGAAAGCGGGAGCGTGTTGTGGTTAGATGACATGGTTCCATGTCTGGGGACCTGTTGCCGAGAGAAATGCAATGTGGAATCGGTCTGCCTCATGCCCATTAGGACTGGGGAAGCTCTAAGTGGGGATGGACTATTCTACAGTTCCACAGGAGTTATTGCTGAGTAAGGACCCCAAATGCTCATATTATATACTAATGATTTGGAAGACAGAACTAAATATATTATCTCCAAATTTGCAGATGATATAAAGTTGAGTGAGAGGGTGAGCTGTGAGGAGATCCTTATCTGAGGAAGGATGTCCTTGCTATAGAGGGAGTGCAGCGAAGGTTTACCAGGCTGATTCCTGGGATGGCAGGTCTGTCAATATGAGAGGACACTAAGTCAATGAGAATTATATTCACTGAAGTGTAGAAGAGGGGATCTCTTAGAAACTCATAAAATTCTAACAGGGTTAGACAGGGTAGATTCAGAAAGAATGTTCCTGATGGTGAGGGAGCCCAGAATTAGGGGTCATAGTTTGAGGATAAGAGGTAAACCTTTTAGAACTGAAGTGAGGAGAAATTTCTTCACCCAGAGGGTGGTGAATGTGTGGAATTCACTACCACGGAAAGTAGTTGAGGTCAACATGCTGTCTGATTTCAAGAAGAAATTAAATATAATTCTTGGGGCTAAAGGGATCAAGGGATATGGAAGAAGTTGTCATTAAGATATTGAATTTGGTGATCAGTCACGATCAAAATGAATGACAGAGTAGGCTCGAAGGGCCGAATGGCCTGCTCGCGTTTCTAGTTATATGTTTAAAACCCACCAACACCTCTATTTTCTCAGGAGACTAAGGAAATTCAATATGTTCACTACAACTCTCACCAATGTTTATAGATGCACCATAGAAAGCATTCTTTCTGGTTATATCACAAACTGATATGGCTCCTGCTCTGCCCAAGACCATAAGAAACCACAAAGTGTCATGAATGTAGCCCAATCCATCACACAAACCACTGACTCTGTCCACGCTTCCAGTTCCCTCAGCAAAGCAGCCAGTACAATTAAGGATCCCACACATCCTGGACATTCTCTCTTCCACCTTCTTCTGTCAGGGAAATAAATACAAAAATCTGAGGTTATGGACCAACCGAACAGCTTCTCCCCTGCTGCTGTCGGACTTTTGAGCGGACTTACCGTGCATTAAGTTGACCTTTCTCCACACCCTAGTTCTGATTATTCTGCGCTCTCTCCTTTCCTTCTCTATGAGCGGTATGCTTTGCCTGCCTAGCACACAAGCAACAGTACTTTTCACTGTATGTTTGTTCATGTGACAATAATAAGTCAGTAAGAGGTCTCACAACACCAGGTTAAAATCCAACAGGTTTATTTGGAATCACGAGCTTTGGGAGCTCTGCTCCTTCACGGGGGTGAGTGGAGAGCTGGGTTCACAAACCGGACAGACGCAGATACAGACACAATTACAAGACAACGGTTGGAATGAGAGTTGTTAACCTGGTGCTGTGAGATTTTTCTTACTGTGCCCACTCCTGTCCATCGCCAGCACCTCCACATGCTCTTGTGCCCTGTGCTTGATTAACGCCGGCTCCTCTCACCTTCAATCCAACCCGAGCGCTCACGCACGCCGATATTTGCTCACACATACACAGTGAGTGTGTGTTTCGACCCTGCCAGCCTCGGGGTACAGTCACCCTCTCTTCCCCTCCTTACCCTCTCTCCCCGGATCACTCCGAGCCTCTCCCCCTCCACTCAGCTCCTCCACCTCAATGACAAACACAGCAGCAAGTCGCACGCTGCCGCTGCCGCTACCACCAATCAGCAGGCACGACACGACGGGGTGCACGCCCCGCATCAACATGGCGGCACCACCACCCCCCCTCCCACGCCCCGCACTAACATGGCGGCGCTATTCTCCTTCCCCCCCCCCCCCCCCCCGGCCCCGCACCGACATGGCGGCACAACGCCCCCTCCCCCGCCCCGCACCAACATGGCGGTAGGTGCGCCCCGCAACGACATGGCGTCACATCCGCCCCCGCTGGGACATTGCGTCAGATCCTGTTCAGGCTGGGGATGGGTTGAAAGGCAAGGGAGAGATTGTGACTGGAGCCGGGGCTGAGCTCCCTGCCCCAGACCGCGAATCCTGGTGAGATACCGGGAATGAGGGGGAATCTGTGAATCATAGAATCCTGCAGTGCAGAAAGAGCCTCTTTAGCCCCTCGAGCCTGCACTGAAAACAATCCCCAGGCCCTGTCCCTGTAACCCCCCCCCCCTCACTGCATTTACCCTGCTGCTCCCCCTGACACTAAGGGGCAATTTAACACAGCCAATCCACCTAATCTTTCACAGTAAGAATCTCACAACATCATTTGATTTGATTTACAAAGAACAAAACAGCACGGGAAACAGGCCCTTCGGCCCAACGAGTCTGCGTCGCCACCACGATGTTCTCACCTCTACCCGTGATCCCTGTCTATGTTTATAGATCTACTATATAAAAAACTAAATTTGAGACAATTTAGGGAGAATTTGTTCTGCCAATCAGCCTAAGAGCACATCTTTGGGATGTGTGAGGAAACCGGAGCGCCTGGAGAAAACCCATGCAAGCACGGGGAGAATGTGCAAACTCACACAGAGACAGGCCCAAATCCATGTATCTGCACAGCACAGCGATAGTCACTGAGCTGTCGTATTGCCCATCAAATGGTCCAGGTCAAGTGTACATTAACGACGTGAAGCACTAGGATACTCTTGAAAAAAAATTCCAAGAGCAGCCCTCTCACAACCCATTGCGTGGACCAAAGTATCTGTAGGATAAAAACAAGTACATCGATATCATTTATTATTATCACATGTATTAACACACTGTGAAAAGTATTGTTTCTTGTGTGCTATACAGAAAAAGTATGCCGTTCATAGAGAAGGAAAGGAGAGAGTGCAGAATGTAGTGTTATAGATAATGTGTAGAGAAAGATCAATTTAATGCAAAATAAGTCCATTCAAAAGTCTGATGGCAGCAGAGAAGAAGCTGTTCTTGAGTCGGTTGGTCCGTGAGCTCAGATTTTTGTATCTTTTTCCTGACGGAAGAAGGTGGAAGAGAGAATGTCAGGAGTGTGTTGGGGTCCTTAATTTTACTGCTGCTTTGCTGAGACAGCAGGAAGTGTGGACAGAATCAATGGATGGGAGGCTGTTTTGCGTGGTCAATTAGACTACTTCCACGATCTTTTGTAGTTCCTTGTGGTCTTGGGCAGAGCAGGAGCCCATTCCAAGCTGTGATGTAGCCAGAAAGAGTGCTTTCTATGGTGAATCTGTAAAAGTTGGTGAGAGTTGTGACAGACATGCCAAATTTCCTTAGTCTTTTGAGAACATAGAGACGTTCCTTAACTATAATGTTAGCATAAAGGGACCAGGACAAGTTGTTGGTGATCAGGACACCTAAAAACATGAAGGTTAAAATCCAACAAGTTTATCTGGACTCATGAGCTTTTGTAGCGCTGTCCCTTCTCCGCTCATCTGATGCACAGGCAGTGCTCCGAAAGTTCATGATTCCAAACAAACCTGTTAGACTTTAACATGGTGTTGTGAGACTTCTTACTGTGCCCACCCTTGTCCAACACCGGCATCTTTGTATCAGGTCTTTCAGACTGTGGGAGGAAACCGGTGCACCTGATGGAAACCCACGGGGATAATGTGCAAACTGCATACCCAGCGACCCAAGCCAGGAATTGAACCTGTGTCTCTGGTGCTGTGAGCCAGCAGTGCTAACCACTGGGTCACCGTGTAACTGGGGTGAAGCAGGATGGGAGATGCAGTGGGGAGTCTCATGGGTTTAACTGGAGGACGGTTTGAGGTATTTCCAATTCTTTGACTGGGTGCTGGTCTTTGGTCATTATTTTTTTTGAAATGTGTGTAAAGGGCTCTGGTACATTTTATTACATCAAAAGTGCTTTCTAAACCTAAGTTGTTCTTAGCTTTGCAAATGATGCCAAGATCCACGAAATGTGTTTGAAACATTTTTCTGTCGGAAATCAATTGCTGGTTGTCTCCCTGTCTCTAAGTCACAATGCTGTTGAAATATTGGATCCAGTGTCTCCGCAAATATTTACTGGGGGGCCACAAAAGTTCCTGAACCAATTCCTCACCAAGGAACAGCCTGAGATTTCTAACCCAGTGTAAACCCAGAAGCGACCCTACTCAACTGTTCATCACTCAGTTCCAGCTCACTTGATTATCCCCTTAAGATAGGTTAATGTTCAATCAAATCTCGAAGGTTAAGCACAGTCAATTGTTCATTAACATTAAAATCACAGCTAGCAATGCTCGACTACAAATCATCAGTAGACAGGGTTAATTTAGCAAATGGATGACAGGCTGAACCAAGTCTTAATGCTGAAAAAAGAGACATGCTCTCGAAGCTTTTTGTCTTGCACTCATCAGGGCATTTTTTGATGCCACTCAAGTAAACCATCCAATTAATCAAACTTGGACAAAGCAAGAAGGTTAGCCCCCATTAAGAAAGGAACTGCCTGAAAGAAAAAACAAGGCAGAAAGGAATCCTAAAACATTAAATCAAAATGTGATGAAAGGGGTCAATAATATACCCCAGTGTATGATGCCTAATAAGCACAGAAGGCATTCATGAGGACAGATGCAAGAATATCAAATTTCAAAGGGAATGACAATGTATACTGCGTGGGGAAAAAGTGTTGATTGGTTGTCAATTCAACTCTGAAGCGTTGCCATAGAGAATATACTAGGGAACTATTGTCCTCCACTTGTTAATTCAAAATGGTACAATTCCTGAACATGTTCCTTTTGCCTGCAGAGGGCTGATGCTACATATGACCATATGTGGCTTTGACCAAGCGTTGTACACCTGACTGATAATGTTCAGTTGGTTGTTGATATAATTCTTATTACACTCAGGATCGTTCAGCAAGAGCTGTCCAACTACAAAATCACAATCATAGAGTCTCTACTGTGCAGAAGGAGGCCATTCAGCCCATTGAGTCTGCATCGACCACAATCCCACCTAGGTATTAGTCCCATAACCTCACATCTTTTGATCGTGGGAGGAAACAAGACCACCCAGAGGAAACCCACGCAGACATGAGAAGAATGTGCAAACTCCACACAGAGAGTGGCCCAAGGCCAGAATTGAACCTGTATCCCTGGAGGTGTGAGACAGCAGTGCTAACCATCGTACCACCCTGCTGCCCCGCATCAATGCCAGATGTTGTCCCATAACTTCCAACAAGCAGGCAGAAAATCATGGGCCACCAAAAATAGTTTTCTTACACACTTATCCACTTTTAAAACTTACAATCCATCTCCCGATGAAGCAGCAGCAGACAGTCTTCTGGACAATCTCTACGGGCTCCTGCACAGTGCAGGAGGATTCCAGCCACAGCCTCTTGTGATAGGGCCAGACTGAGAGCGCCCATTGAGGTCTGGCTTTTAAATAGTAGTTCAGAGTGAAGCCAGATGAATTTAAGAAATTTTATTATAATTATTTCTCCTTTTAGCTTTTCATTCATTCGTGGCCAGCGTTTACTACTCATCCCGAGTTGCCTTTGAAAAAGTGGTGGTGAATTGCCTTCTCAAAACGATGAGTGGTTGATTAGGCCATTTCAGAGGGCAGTGGAGAGAGTCAACCTCATTGCTGTGGCTCCGGAGTCAGATGTAGGCCAGACCAGGTAAAGGTGGCAGATTTCCTTCCCTAAAGAACATTAATGAATCAGATGGGTTTTTCCGACAATTGACAATGGTTTCCTGGTCATCAGTAGATTCTTAATTCCAGATATTTTTTATTGAACTCAGATTCACGGTGGCAGAGTAGTTAGCACTGCTGGCTCACAGCACCAGGGAGCCAGCTTTGATTCCTAGCTTGGGTCACTGTCTGTGTGGAATTTGCTCATTCTCCCCGTGTCTGCGTGGGTTTCCTCCGGGTGCTCCACATTCTGAAGATGTGCTGCTTAGCTGCATTGATCCGAACATTTGCCAGACTGTGGCGATTAGGGGAATTTCACAATAACTTCATTGCAATGTTAATGTAAATGTTACTTACGACTAATAAATAAACTTTTAAAGATCCCACCATCTGCTGTAGTGGGATTCGAACCTGGGTCCTAGAACATTCGCTGAGTTTTTGGATTAATACTAATCTTGTGGTAAACCACTAGACTATCACTTCCTCCTTATAATTCTTATAAGCAGTAAATCCTGTTGTTATGGGTTCATTGAAAGTGTAATTTTTAATTTTATTTTTATAATTGAAGATGGGTATTATTAAATATGTATATAAATCTGTGAAACTATTATTTAAATCTACATTATGTTATTATAATTCTACATGTGGCATACTTATAAGTGTTTGTAAGTTTTAATTTAGAATATGGAACCTGAAACTGTAATTGGGAAGCAGAGAGGTCAGAACTCAGCTCATAGCTTGGGTAGATTATTGGTGTTGAGCAAAGGGGAGTTCACATTTTGGGCCATGGGTAATCTAAACTACCATGTGTTTATCATTTGTACCACTCTGCCTTGTTTTTACTTGATCTGTAATTCTCATATTTAAATGTTGTCTGTCTTGAATTCTTCAATTTTCAAAAAAGCATTTATGCTGTTTTATATTTAAATGTTTTTTAATGTTTCAATAAAGGATTAGTAGAGTTTGGTAAAGATTAATAGAAAATATTTATTAAAATAAATATAAATACAAAACTTTGATACAATGTTAACATTTAACTCAACATTTTATTTTAGCAGCTGCACTGTGACATTTCATTTAGTTGCCTAATCTTTCCAAATTTCTCGCAACGAAATATATATTTTTTTCTTTAACACAACAATTTTTTTTTCTGTTCTATTGTCTCTGCAACCAAGGAGGTAAAGGAATGAGATGGGGTAAGGAAGGAGAGGGGAAGGTTTGTATATTAAATTGTACATTTAACCTGTAGCCTGACTTTTCTCTTGTGATCTCTGTCCCTACGTCGAAACCTTAAGGGAACTTTAGTGATTTTAAGAAGCCAACTTGCATATTATCCACTGCAAATGTAGAACTCATTTTGCCCTATGTCTTGAAAGACTGTGTTGCATCAGGATATACTGAAAATTGGGATAAACAACACTGTAGTATAGCAAAATCCAAATGAACTTAAGCTGAAACTTGTTACAAACATTGCAAATCCACTTAGTTATATATGAACCTACTTCAACTGGAATTAGTTTGTCATGTCAAAGCCGTTAATTTTTAAAAAAAAATCTTTTAGTCTTTTTGCGCATTATATATATTTTAAACATGAAGCTTAGGAAGAGGGATTGAATAGACTGGGTCTGTACTTGTTAGAGTTTAGAAGGATGAGGGGGGATCTTATAGAGACTTACAACATAATGAAGGGGCTAGATAGGGTAGAGGTAGAGAAATTCTTCCCTCTTAGACAGGATAACAGAACTAGAGAGCACAGTCTCAAAATAAGAGGGGGGCAGTTTAGAACGGAGTTGAGGAGGAACTTCTTCATTCAAAGGGTGGTGACTCTCTGGAATTCTCTGCCCATTGAAGTGGTGGAGGCTCCCTTGCTGAATATATTGAAGTCAAGAGTGGAAAGGTTTTTAATTGACAAGGGAATTAAGGGTTATGGGGAGAAAGCGGGAAAGTGGAACTGATCCACTTCAGATCAGCCATGATCTTATTGAATGGCAGGGCAGGCTCGAAGGACTGGATGGCCGACTCCTGCTCCTATTTCTTATGTTCTTATGTTAAACATCTTTTAAACATATTTTCCCAAAGAATATCTGCTGCCTCTACTCACTGCAACTAGACCAGAAAAAAAGTATAAATTAATAAGTGTAAGTATTCACCCATCACTGGGGCAAGTGAAGGAAGTTAGGGAGAGACTGGCAGCACAGCACTTTAATACTGACACCTTTAATAAACAGAACCAGAGATTTCAACTGGCATGCTTTCAGTGTACATGTCTGTGTATCAGGATTTCCATTTTGTCCTGACACGTATGTGTGGTGCAAACTCATAAGAATTAGGAGTAGGAGTTGGCCATCTGACCCCTCGAGCCTGCTCCACGATTCAATATGATCATGGCTGATCTTTTTGTGGACTCAGCTCCATTTACTCACCCGCTCTCCATAACCCTTAATTCCTTTACTGTTCAAAATTTTATCTATTATTGCCTTAAAAACATTCAATGAGGTAACCTCAACTGCTTCACTGGGCAGGGAATTCCACAGATTCACAACCCTTCATGTGAAGAAGTTCCTCCTCAACTCAGTCCTAAATCTGCAGCCCCTTATTTTGAGGCCATGCCCCCTAGTTCTAGTTTCACCTGCCAGTGGAAACAACCTTCCTGCTTCTATCTTATCTATCCCCTTCATAATCTTATTTGTTTCTATAAGATCTCCTCTCATTCTTTTAAATGCCAATGAGTATCATGAGTAATGAGTCTACTCAGTCTCTCCTCTGAAGCCAACCCTCTCAACTCCACAATCAACCTCGTGAACCTTCTCTGCACCCCCTCCAGTGCCAGTATATCACCATTGGTAGTAAGTGTCTGGAACAAGCTGCCAGAGGTAGTAGTAGAGGTGGGTACAATTTTGTCTTTTAAAAAGCATTTAAACAGTTGCATGGGTAAGATGGGTATAGACGGATATGGGCCAAAAGTGGGCAAATGGGACTAGCTTCGGGGTTTTAAAAAAAGAGTGGCATGGACAAGTTGGGCCGAAGGGCCTGTTTCCATGCTTATTCCCGCTCTCTGCTTTGTGCAAACCTCTAGTGGACTCCACAACAAAGGGGTGCGAATTTAGGGAATTATATGTGTGCCAGATTAAGGGAGGTCTAATTTAGAGACAATTTATTGATGCCAATCAGCCTAAAAGCATGTTTTTGAGATGTGGAAGGAAACCAGAGCACCTGGAGAAAACCCACACAAGCACCGGGAAAATGTGCAAACTGCCACAGACATTGACCCAAGCTGGAAATCCGACCCAGCTTGCAGTAACTGCACAGCAGATAGTGATAGTCACTGAGCTGTCGTATTGCCTATCAGCCTCATCTAAGGCACCTTGTCAAAGGCCTTCTGAAAATCCAACTAAATCACATGCACCAGTTCTCCTTTATCTAACTTCCTTGTTACCTCCTCAAAGAACTCTGACAGATTTGTCAGACATGACCTCCCCCTGATGAAGCCACGCTGACTCAGTCCTATTTTATCGTATACTTCCAAGTATTCAGCCATCTCATCTTTGATAATGGACTCTAAACTCGCCAATGACTGGCAATAATTTCCCATCTGCTGCCTCCCTTCTCTTAGACAGCGGTGTTACATTCGCTACTTTCCAGAGCTCTGGGACCCTCCCCGCCTCCAGTGATTACTGAGAGATCACCTCCAATGCATCCACAATTTTCTCCGCTATCTCTTCTAGAATCCTGGGGTGTAGTCCATCCGGTCCAGGTGATTTATCCACCTTCAGACCTTTCAGCTTCCCTAGCACCTTCTCCTTAAGGATGGCCATTAAATTTACAACTGTCCGCTCACTCTCTGGAAGTTAATCCCTCCCTAAAGTTCCACATAGTCCAACAACGTCATCTTGGATTTCTTCCTGATCAGTTTTATTGATCCTCTTACTTATAGCCAAAAATCAATTCAGGTGGGGTTACTGAACCTTTCTAATTCATAAGGTGAATCCCTAATTGCAAAAAATATACCAATGGAATTCATACCCCCAAACATAAAATCTCTCCATAGCACAATATCCCTCCAGATAGCACAATATCCCTCCAGATAGCACAATATCACTCCAGATAGCACAATATCACTCCAGATAGCACAATATCCATCCAGATAGCACAATATCCCTCCAGATAGCACAATATCTCTCCAGATAGCACAATATCACTCCAGATAGCACAATATCCCTCCAGATAGCACAATATCACTCCAGATAGCACAATATCCCTCCAGATAGCACAATATCACTCCAGATAGCACAATATCACTCCAGATAGCACAATATCACTCTAGCACTTTCATTACTGGTGTCAGAGTAAGTGAGATACTGCAACCTAGTGGCAGAACAATGGTATTACAGGAATTCAGATATTTCTTGTCTATCAGCACCTTAACTGGGGTTGGAGGTAATAAAATACTGGACCACCCCGTAACCTAGGAATGAATAAGTGAAAAAAGTGTCCCATTAGAGAAACGTTGTACTGCGCTTCTTTCCAAAATGAATAGGGAGGCACAGTGGTCAGCACTGCTGCCACACAGCACGGGGGACTGTGTTCAATTCCAGCCTTGGGTCATTGAGTGGAGTTTGCATGTTCTTCTCTGTGTGGGTTTCCTCCGGGTGCTCCGGTTTCCTCCCACAGTCCAAAGATGTGCAGGTTAGGTGGCTTGGCCACACTAAATTGTCCCTTAGTGTTGGGGGATTAGAGGGGTAAATACAGTGGGGCGACAGGGATAGGGCCTGGGTGGGATTGTTGTTGGTGCAGGCTCAATGGGCCAAATGGCCTCCTTCTGCAATCTATGAATCTTGTCAACACTCTTGCCTCAGAGGCAGTGGACAAGGCTTCTCACTCAGAATTGATATCCAAACACAGGAACCGAACACAATCCAGACTTAGAAAGATTCCCATGTCAAAAGACATTTGAGGTAGGTAGATGGTGAAACCATAGTTTCCACAGATTGCCCTTCCCGATAAATGTCTATAGTGTAAAGCTTTAGGGGGTGCTTGTGCACATTGAGCACTGCAGACCAGGGGTAGAGCTAGGTTCTAAAGTGAGGGAGAGCGAGCACATTAAAAAAACGCCATACCAAATAATTTAAAATTCGTTATACATTTACATTTTGTATTTAAAATCAAAACATTATAAAAACGTGTGTTTTTTTAATTATTTTACATTTTAAACGTAAAATGGAAACAAAATGAAGCAATATGAAAAAGATACAAAGCAACTATAACAGCCTGTTCTGTCTTGGCTCCATTCCAGCAAAGTTATCCATTACTTTATTACAATCTACCTCAGTAGGCAACTGTCTTTCAATGAAGTTCCCACGTCCATATTGCAACCTGCGATTGCAGTACATGGAGCGAGATCTGATGGGTTGGATTGAGGACTTCCGATCTCATGAGGAACGCTCCATTGAAAAGGTGTCACTTTCGAAGAATGTGCTCAGCGATCACTCCCCCTGCTCCCCCTCTAGCTACACAGACCAGGAAACTCTCTTGCTGCGAGTCTTGCCTGAGGCACGTTGGAAGGACTTGTAGAGAAACCTGTCTGACCGCATTGCGAGCACACCTTGGTTGGGCATCAATCCTGGAGGGGGATTCGATCCCAAAGCTTCTGATCCAGAGGTGGGGATGTTACTCACTGCACTACAAGACCTCCTTCTGTGATTTGACACCTAAGGGGGAATTTTCTTGTCCTGACTGGCACGGGAATGATAGCGGATGGGGCGGACCGTGGAAATACCCGTTGATCTCGGGCAGGGATTTTTTCGGTTTTGGAACAAGTGTGTCTGGAAGATCCCATCCCTGCCCTGCACAGAGGGATGAAAAGCACACGTATTTAGCCAGATCTGATTGTATCAACAAGAGCCCGCTTCAGGAGTGAGTTAACTCTTTCTTCTGCCTTCAAACTCAACCAACGAATTGTCACAGAATCATGAAAGGGCCACAGCGCAAGAGAAGGCCATTCAGCCCATTGATCTCATGCTACCTCTTTGAAAGGACTATCCAATTAATCCCACTCTCCCCTCCTCTTTCCCCAAAGCTCAGCAACAATTTAGGAATTTATCCAGTTTGCTTTTGAATAAAGGCCGGGATTCTCTCAGGGAGATAAGAGCATGGGTTTGGGGTGGAGCCTCCAGGATTTGTGTCCATCCAGGTGTGAGTCTCCCAATGAGCTCAGCCCTGATTCTCGTCTGGAAATTCACATTCCCGTGTGTTTAGTGAGCCCGGGATAGCGTTCTCCAGGTGTGTTAGCATCTACCCCCCCCCCCCACCCCCCCCCTCCCCCCCCCACCCCTCCACCTCCCCCCCCCCCCAACCCTGCCCAGGGCGGAGTGGCTACCTACAACGGGGTTTACAACTACTCCTCTCTAACAAGCTCATTCCCCAGAGGTTGGGGGTAGGGGGAAGTGCACCTTGGGCAGTGCCAGCCTGGCACCTTGGCACTGCCCACCAGAGAGGATGTGGCAGACTGAGAAGAGGAACAATGGTGGCCGTGGGAGGGACTCAAAGTCACTCTGTAAATAGGCTCACTGCGAGAGGGAGTAAGGGGGAAATCAGAGCTGGCCTGGGGGTGGGGAGGGAGATCGGCCAGGGGGAAAGGGGGGAGATCGAGACTGGCCTGGGGCAAGGGATAAGAGGGAAAGGTCAGGGCTGGCTTGGAGGAGGGGGGGAGAGATTGGGGCTGGCCTGAGGGAGGGGGGCAGATCTGGGCCTACGCAGGGTGGGTGGGAGGGGTGGAGATTGGGGCCTGCCTAGGGAGGGGGAGAGAATGGCTCTGGCCTGAGGGGTGTGATCCAGTTGGCCAGTGATCAGCAGTGAGGGGGGGGATGGTCAGTGCACATGTGCCAGTCTCCGTGTGCACAGTTGCCCACTCAGCTCTGTGCTGCCGGCTTCTCAGGCGTGGACGGACACCCCACTTCACCTTCCCTCCCCCCTGCCCCCTTTCAGTGTGTCTCATTCCGAGATATTCCGCATTGTACAAAGGATCAGAGATCTCTGCCTGGGGACGGGTGGGGGGGGGGGGGGGGGGGGGGGGGGGGGGGGGGGGGGGGGGGGGGGGGGGGGGGGGGGGAGGGGGAGGAGGAGGCAGATAAACGGGCGAGAAATTCTATTTGTTTGGTTTCAGGAGAATCCCAGCCACTGTTCTTGGATCTCCCTTCATCATCCTTTTGGAGAGTACATTCCAGATCACAGTGATTCACAAAGATATTCCCCTCAGTCTTTGCTGGGTGAGGTTGGATGAGGTTGGGTGAGGTTTTTCAGCTAGCACAGACACAGGGGGCCAAATGGCCTTCCTCGATTCTGTAAATTGCAGTCATTCTACGATTTTATGAACCTTTTATACCTTTGCCTTTTGACCTCCGACCTTTCTGTCATTGAAAACAATTTCTTCTCAATTTACTCCATCAACACCTTTCACAGTTTTGAAATCTCCATTTAAACACTTCGGCTCCAAGGAGAACAATCCCAGCATCTCATCTCTGGACTCAAGTCTCATCTCAAGTATATTTACTCTCAGTTTTCCAAGCTTGAAGCAACAATATATTCATACACAGGTGGGTAGCACAGTGGTTAGCACTCTTGCCTCATACTACTGTTCGTGGGAGTTTACCATATACAAATGGCAGTCCCATTTCCCATATTATAATGCTGACTATACTACACGGGATGATTAGCACTGGTGCCTCACAGTGCCAGGGACCTAGATTCAATTCCCAGCTTGGGTCACTGTCTATATGGAGTTTGCATGTTGTATCCATGTCTGCGTGGGTTTCCTCCACATACCCTGGTTTCTTGTGCAGATGAGGTGGATTAGAGTCATAAATCTTTTTTGCACTCTTTCCAGTTTAATAATACCCTTTCTATAACAGAGTGACCAGAATTGCACACAGTATTCCAAGTGTGACCTTACCAATGTCTTGTATAACTTGAACGAGACCTCCCAACTCCTGGATTCAATGTTCTGACCGACAAAGCCAAACATGCCGAATGCCTTCTTCACCACCCTGTCCACTTGTGACTCCACTTTCAAGGAGCTATGAACCTGTACCCCTAGATCTCCTTGTTCTCTAACTCTCCCCAGTGCCCAATATTAACTGAGTAAGTCCTGCCCTGGTTTAATCCACCAAAATGCATCACCTCACATTTATCTAAATTAAACTCCATCTGCCATTCGTCAGCCCACTGGCCCAATTGATCAAGATCCCGCTGCAATCCAAGATAACTTTCTTCACTGTCCACTATGCCACCAATCTTGGTGTCATCTGCAAACTTGCCCCTATATTCTCATCCAAATCATTAATATAAATAACAAATTTATTTTAATGATTTGGATGAGAATTGGTTTTGAAAAATTGCCCTCTAGTGTCAGGGGACTAGCTATGGTAAATACATGGGGTTAGGGTCTGTGTGGAATTGTAATTGATGCAGATTCAATGGGCTGAATGGCCTCCTTCTGCAGTGTAGGGATTCTATGTTGCTTCAAAAGTACAATACTGGTTGTAAAGAGATGGTGAATCTGTGAAAGATTCACTGTGACTACAACTCCTTTGGAATTCTTTCTTTCGGTTTCTAGGCAGAGAAGGAGGCCACTCAGCCCTATAAGCCTGTTCCACTGCCATTCAATGAAATCATGGTTGATTCACCATCTCACTCCATGTACCTGCCTTTGCCCCACATCCTTTAATATCTTTAATTAACAAAATCTCTCAATCTCTGATTTAACAATTAGTCTAATATCGATTTCAATTTGTGGAAGAAAGTTCCAGACTGCTTCCACCCTTTGTGTTGCGAAGAGTTTCCCAAATTCATTCATAGATTCATAGACATTTACAGCACTCAAGGAAGCCATTCAGCCCCTTGCATCCATGCTGGACAACAAAGATCTGGCCGCACTAATCGCATTTTCCAGTGCGTGGCCCACAGCCCTGGAGGTTACAGCAGCGCAAGTCAATATCTAAATACTCTTTGAATGTTCTGGGAGTTACTGCCTCCAACACCCTCTCACACAGTGAGTTCCAGACTCCCACTACCCTCTGAGTGAAAAAAATTCTCCTCAACTCCCCTCTTGGCTTTTTGCCTCTGAATTTAAAATCTACGTCCCCTGGGTTATTGACCTTTCTACTAATCATAGAATTATACAGTACAAAAGGGGACCATTTAGCCTATCGAGTTTGCACCAAGTCTCCAGCAGAGCATCTTGCCCTGACCCAATCCCCTGCCCTGTCCCTGTTACCCCACATATTTATCCCACCAATCTCTCTAACCTACATGTCTTTGAGCATTAGGAGCGATATAAGGGACAGTGGAAAAAGTGCCTTCTGATCCATCCTATCTATTCCCCGTAATCCTGTACACTTCTAAGAGGTTATATCTCAATCTTTGCTGTTCCAAGAGAACCAGCCTCAGCCTATCCAATTTTCCCTCATTCCTCAGTCCCTCCAGCCCAAGTAGCATCCTAGGAAATCTCCTCTGCTCTACTCCTGAAATTCAACAGTAAGAAGTCTCACAACACTAGGTTAAAGTCTAACAGGTTTATTTGGTAGCACGAGTTTTCAGAGCACTGCTCCTTCATCAGGTCAGTGAACCCAATGAAAGAGCAGTGCTCCGAAAACTTGTGCTGCCGAATAAACCTGTTAGATTTTAACCTGGTGTTGTGAGACTTCTTACTGTGCCCACCCCAGTCCAACAGACGCATCCCCACAGCCTGAAATTCTAACTCTTATTTTTAGGCTGGGATTTTCAATCCATGCTCATCCCAAAACCGGAAAATCCTACCCAGAGTTGACGGACCTTTCCATGCTCTCGCCCGATACGATTCCCGTGGCAGGCCAAATGGGAAAATTTGCCCCTCTGTCTCTAAGTCCTCACTGTCAATGGGTGGGATTTCCTGCCCGCGCTCACCCCAAGGCTGGAAAATCCCTTCCATGGTGAATGAGCCTTTCCACGGTCCGCCCCTTTCCCGCTATGATTCCCATGGCAGGCGGAATGGGAAAATTGCAGCAGCAAGTTCTATTATAAACCAGCTGCATCGTTGAAGACAGTTACGTTCTGGCTCAGTTAAAATGGATGGAGCTGGAGGAGTGGGGCAGAGATATTTGAAAATAAACCTGCCTGGGTAAAAGACCAACTTCTGACTCATTCTTTCACCAAATGCTATTTTTGGATTTAACACTAGCCTCTCCAAAGAATGAGAAATAGCTTCTTTCAATTGTACCTTCCCCAGCTCCTTCCCATAATAAATTGCAAATTTTTATCCAATCATTTCTTAATCTTCTCAATTCCAGGAAATACACCTTCGTTTCTGTAACCGTGTGATCGTAATTTAACCCTTGGAATCCGGGTGCCCTTCTGAAACACTGAAGTGAGCCAGCCCTGCCTCAGTTAGTAACCTCACTGAGAGAGGAAGATAGCGAGAGGGTGACGCGGCCTCTCGGAGAAGGTGTCTTTGGAAAGATGTCCTTGACATCTGACTGAAGGTTGTTAGCGCCAGTAAACTGGTCCAAATACTGCAGAGTTGGCAATCACGTGTAACAAGATAACAGCCTCGTAAAACTGCGAATCCAGTTGTGAAAAGATGTTACTCTGCAGCACTGTGCTATAAATGTACTGTAATTGTGCTCTGCATGTGATGTAGTTGGTTAAATGAGAAAGGATAATTAAACTGAGGGCTGTTAAAACAGCCCTGAGAAGCTATTGGATTTTCATAAAACTAATTTTTTCGCTAATGTCCTTCAGTGAACCTGTCACATCCCTCCCCCTCACCTCCCTTACACCCCCACACTGCTTGCTATTTGTTAGACTTGGGAGTGAATTCCCCTTGTGCACTGTCTGGGAGCTTGTGTACAAGGACGCACATTCTCTGGGAGCTTGTACACAAAAAGGTACACTCTCTGGGAGCTTGTATATAAGAAGCACATTCTCTGAGAGCTTGTATACAAGGATACACATTCTCTGGAAGCTTGTATAAGGAGGTACACTGTCTGGGAGCTTGTATACAAGGAGGTACACTGTCTGGGAGCTTGTATACAAGGAGGTACACTGTCTGGGAGCTTGTATACAAGGAGGTACACTGTCTGGGAGCTTGTATACAAGGAGGTACACTCTCTGGGAGCTACGTTGTTTATTTATTTGCAGAGTGCTGCTGGCAAGGTTAACATTCGATGATTACCCTGAATTGCCTGTGAAGTGATGGTGAGCTGATGTTTTTCTTTTCTGTTGGTTATCTCACTGCCTATCCCAGTCCCAGTCTGGGCGATATGTCCTCTAGGACCCGGTAGGATTGGTCATCGTAGTGACAGAAGATTCCTCTGTGCCCTTTCTACCCACAGTGCTTTTTCCAATTGCTGAACAATATGGAGTACAGGAAGAGATAGAGAACTGGTGCGACAACAATAATCCCTCCCTCAATATCAACAAAATGAAGGAGACTCTCATCGACTTCAGGAAGCGTAAAGGAGAACATGCTCCTGTCTACATCAACGGGGATGAGGTAGAAAAAATCTTCAATTTTTTAGGTGTCCAGATCATCAACAACCTGTCCTGCTCCTTCTATGCAAATGTTATCATAAAGAAAGCCCACAAATGCTTCTACTTTCTCAAGAGACTAAGAAAATTTGTCATGTTCACTACAATGCTCACCAACTTTTACAGATGCACCATAGAAGGCATTCTTTCTGGTTGTATCACACTTGGTATGGGCTCCTACTCTGCCCAAGACCCGCAAGGAACTACAATGGTTTGTGAATGTAGCCCAATCCATCACACAAACCAGTCTCCCATCCATTGACTCTGTCTATACTTCTCACGGTCTCAGCAAAGCAGCCAGTATAATCAAGGACCCCACACATCCAGGACATTCTCTCTTCCGCCTTCTTCCAACAAAAATCTGAGGTCACAGACCCACAAGAACAGCTTCTTCCCGGCTGCCATCAGACTTTTGAATGAACTTATATTAAGTTGATCTTTCTCTACACCCTAGCTATGACTGTAACACTACACTCTGCACTCTCTTGTTTCCTTCCCTATGAATGGTATGCTTTGTCTGTAAAAGCTTGCAAGAAACAATACTTTTCACAGTATGTTAACACACGTGACAATAATAAATCAAATCAAATCAAAGGAGCATCTGTGTCAACCTGAAAGCTCATTGCAGATGGGCACAGAGCCCATCAGTGTCCATTCAGATACAGCTAGCTAGGCTCTGACAGTAAGTATACCAGATGGATGCCCCATTAGACAGTCGACTCAGCAAGCCACTTAAAACAGAAGCAAACCTGGCCCTCCTAGTGACTGGGTTTTAATGTGGAGTATACAGAACAAACAGTCATTCACGATTTTTTCAGATGTGTTCTCTTAACAGCTCAGATTCAGCGAATGGGCGCAGGGAATTGCTCGATGAGCAAGGGCCAAACTTCATGATCTGGTTAGAAAAGAAAGAATTTGCATTTGCGTAGCAACCATTCTATCCTCATGATGTTGTTCAATGTGTCACAACCACTGTAAAAGGTCTCACAACACCAGGCTAAAGTCCAACAGGTTTATTTGGCAGCACTAACTTTTGGCGTCTCAAGCGCCTTCATCAGGTGAGTAAAATTCTCACCCCCCCGATGAAGAGGCAACGCTCCAAAAGCTCGTGTTGCTAAATAAACCTGTTAGATTTTAACCTGGTGTTGTGAGACCTCTTACTGTACCCACCCCAGCCCAATGCCAGCATCACCACATCACCACAACCACTGGCCAGAACCGAAGGATTTATTGGCAAAAGGAGGTGGATGTTTTACCCTACAGGTTGTTGTGACCCTGGGATGTGACTGAAAAGTGGAGGAATTTGAATGGGAATTGGATAAGTGTTTAAAGGGGCATTGAAGAGGTTTGATGGGCCAAACGGCCTCTTTGTCCATTCTCCCTAGGGAGCCTGGCCCTTGGATTGAGAACTTGCTCACCTCTGAATATTGGGGTTAACTGGTTTCCGGATGGATGGGTTAGTTTAAATAAGAGTCGGAACAGCTGCAGACGGTAGCTCTGAGCATCCACGGCAAACGGCTGAATTCTCTGCAGCCGATCGTGTTGCTGGAGTGGGTCTTGCAGGCCTTTGCTCCAATAAAATCATTGTAAAATCATTTTACAATCCCTGTTGTTAAAAAATAATTGTATTTTAGAGTGATAAAAGTCCAATGGAATGTGCCTACTAAACCTGGAAGAAGCCGGAATATTGGCGTTAACCCATTGTTTACCGTGAGATATCCCTCAGGTTATCATAGAATCCTAGAATTCCTACAGTGCAGAAGGAGGCCATTTGGCCCATCAGGTCTATACCGACAATAATCCAACCCAAGCTCTATCCCCGCAACCCCACACATTCATCCTGTCAATCCCTCTAACCTAAGGGGGCAGTTTAGCAATGACCAAAGCACCTAACCCACATGTCTTTGGAGGTTAGGAGGTCTCAGATACAGTCAGCGTCCTGGTGACAGCCTGGGATGGGGGGGCGGGGGTTGATCATAGTGGAATCATAGCCTACGTGATTACCTCAGAGAGATTTCTGTCCAATCAATAGCATTGTAACTTATTTTCTCATTTTAAATAGTGGTTTTGTCATATAGAACTTGAGTATCGCTGAAAAAAGATATTTTGTCGAAGCGTTCCATCTTGCACTCATCAGGAAAATCTCAAAGCCAGCAAGTTCAAATTGTATGAGACGAGATTGGCGGGCAAGTGTGGAGTTGGATTGGTAGAGGTGTTGCCAGGTAGAATGCATCAGTTAATGGTGACTGATAGTTAACTGCCAAGCATTGCTTGACAACTTAAATCAGGAAACTTGATTTGGGTCAAAGCATTACCATGAGAAATGGACCAGCAAATAGTTGTTACTTATTTTATTTAGCTGAAATGGATGCAATGTGTGTACCTGTTCTTTCTGTCTGCAAAGAACAGGGCCCTGTGTAATAATATGTGTAATTTCCAGTACGCGTAAATACACTACAGTGTGACTCTTACATCTTAAATTGATTGGCAGTGTAATTCTTTGCAAACTGAGGATTATTTAGCAAATATTGTCCAATCGCGGAATCGGAAAATTTCAACAATAACCAGCAGTCATAAAGCAACCCACTCTATGGAAAACATTCCAAGGCACTTAGAGTATTATTAGGGAGCATAGTGATGAGATAGAGGGTCAGACATTATCAGTGGTGCATTAGGGATAGGCAGCGATTCCCATACACCAATAACTAAATGTTCCAGGAGCCTTTTGCCCTGCTCTTACTCCTGAGGCTCAATAAAATATGCTTACATTCACACTGCAATGAAGTTACAGTGGGAATCCCCTAGTCGCTACATTCTAGTGCCTGTTAAGGTACACTAAGGGAGAATTTAGCATGGCCAATGCACCTAACCAGCACGTCTTTCAGACAGTGGGAGGAAACCAGAGCACCCAGAGAAAACCCATGCAGACACAGGGAGAATGTGCAGACTCCACATAGACAGTGACCCAAGGGAATTGAACCTGGATCTCTGGCACTGTGAAGCAGCAATGCTAACCACTGTGCCACCCGGCACCAGAGCTCAGAGCTGATACCTGTCAGGAAAGGTTGAACAAATTGGCACCTTTTCCATTGTGTCAACTGTGGCTCAGCAGCTGGGGCTCTTGACTCGAAGCCAGCAGATTTGAGATTCGGGTTTCACTCTGGGACTTGAGTACAATAATCAAGGTTCACATTCTTGCGTCAAGCTGTGGGGGTGCTGCCTGGTTATCGAGTCTAAGGTTTATCCTCATGTTTCCCATTGCCTCTTTAACTACCTCTCTCAGGATCTCCGTAAGAATATTAACAGGCTGTGGGGGGAGCTGACACTTTAACCTGGCAATAAAAGAGTTAAAGTGCCTGTCTGTGGGTGGAGATTTTTAACACAGGCTATCTGGAGGAAGCGATTTCTGATCATTCATTGCTGAACAGGTTCAGCACAGAGACTGAAGGCTAACAGGTTCAGAGGGACCATGCTCGCTGTTCTGTTCGTCATTGCCCAGCTTGCCAGCACTGAAGGTGGGTAACTCACTCTGCGTAGCAACAATTCATCTTTTCCCCTTTCCAATTTCCCTTCAATTGACAGTGTTGCTCCAGATAATCAGTAAATTGTTAACAGGTTTGACTCAGATGAGTGCAAGTGCTCACAGCTTAGATCTCCCCTTTCTGTTCACTCCAGCATGGTTAGCACTGCTGCCCTACATCACCAGGGACCCGGGTTCAATCCCTGAGTTGAGTCACTGTCTGTGTGGAAACATGCAGAAACCCATGTTTCTTCTGGGAGCTCCAGTTTCCTCCCACAGTCCAAAGATGTGCAGATTAAGTTGACTGTCCATACCCCTTAGTGTCAAGGGGATTAGAGGGTAAATATATGGAGCAGGGCCTGGGTGGGATTTTGGTTAGTACATTCTCGATGGGCTGAATGGCCTCCTTGCACCAGTATGAAGGTGACTGTCTTCAAATCTGCTAAAGCATCTCATCACCTCATGAATTCTTTACGTGGGAGACAGTTTAAGGTTTAATGCTAAGTGTTGGAAACTCTTTATCCTTCGGTTAACTGGTTTGGATTAATCAAAAAACAAATTGTAGTTAGATAATTTAAGAAGAAATCAAAGGAAAATAACCAGTTAATGATTGCACTAACCCAGTGGCTTCCTGAGTTTATCTAATGAGTCACTGAACTCCACAGCTCACAGCAGCCAGAGCTCAGCTCATAGATTCCTCAGCACAGAATAAGGCCATTCGGCCCAGCTAGTCCATACTAGCGTTTATTCTTCTCTATCTGGACTTCCAGTAGGGATTTGATAGGATACCACATGAGTGACTAATCCAGAAGGTTAGATCCCAAGTGGTTGGAGCTGGAGTAGTGGCTTGGATAGAAGATTGACAAACTGACAGAAAGCAGAGGGTCAGGATAAATGGATCAACTCTTTCTCTCTCACTCTTTCTCTCTCTCTCCACTTTCTCTCACACCCTTGCTCAGAAAATTAGATCAAAGAGGGAAAAAATAGTAAAAGGCAAAATTAGTGGCTCTTTCCTCAAACCCATGTCGTATTCAGCACAAAATAATTGAATTACGGGCACAGAGTAATGTTAATGGGCATGACAAGTACTTTGGTCCACCTTGTTGTCTAACAAGGGGCATACATGCGATGGGTCGCGGGAGGGCTGCTCTTGGATTTTTTTCGAGAGTATCCTAGTGCTTCACGTCATTAGTGTACGCTTGATCTGGACCATTTGATGGGCAACACGACAGCTCAGTGACTATCGCTGTGCTGTGCGGATACATGGATTTGGGCCTGTGTCTGTGGGAGTTTGTGCATTCTCCCCGTACTTGTGTGGGTTTTCTCTGGGTGCTCCGGTTTCCTCCCACATCCCAAAGGTGTGCTCTTAGGCTAATTGGCAAAACAAATTCTCCCTAAATTGTCTCAAATTTGGTTTCAATCCATAGATCTATAAACATAAACAGGGATCGCGGGTAGAGGTGGGAACATCGAGGTGGCAGCACGGGCTCGTTGGGCCGAAGGGCCTGTTTCCCGTGCTGTTTTGTTCTTTGTTCTTTGTTCTGACCATACAATCATTGCAGGGATACGGTTACAAGGAGATCAAAACTAGAAACTAAGTATACAGGAAATTTTCAGAAGGGCAGAGAGGGAGGGAAAGACACAGGGTTGCTTTATGAATACAAGATGGAATAAGTACAATAGCTAGAAATGATTTTGGATGAGAAGTTGTTGAATCCATCTGGGTGGAGGTAAGAAAGACTGGATTATCTGAGCTTGAACTCACTGGAATTCAGAAGAATGAGAGGGGGTCTCATAGAAATATATAAAATCCTGATGGGACTGGACAGGGTAGGCACAGGAAGAATGTTCCTGATGTTAGGGAAGTCCAGAACTAAAAAGTTAAAGTTTATTTATTAGTCACAAGTCGGCTTACATTAACACTGTAGTGAAGTTACTGTGAAAATCCCCTAATCACCACACTCTGCTGCCTTTTGGGGTACACTGAGAGAGAATTTGGGCAAGGCCAATGCACCTAAACAGCTCAACTTCTGGACTGTGGGAGGAAACAGGAACACCCTGGTTAAACCCACACAGACATGGGGAGAATGTGCAGCAGACAGTGACCCAAGCCGGGAATCAAACTAGGGTCCCTGGTGCTGTGAGACTGCACTATGTTAACCATTGTGCTACCATGCTGCCCCTGTGATTCTTAGACTGTGTGTAAGAATAAAGGATAAGCTATTCAGGACTGAGAGGAAGAATTTCTTCACTCAGAGGGTTGTGAACCTGTGGAATTCTCTACCACAGAAAACTGTTGAGGCCAGTTCATTAGATATATTGAAGAGGGAGCTGGACATGACCTTGTGGCTAAAGAGATCAAGGGGTATGGAGAGAAAGCAGGAGTGGGATACTGAAAGTGCATAATCAACCACGATCATATTGAATGGTGGAGCAGGCTCGAAGGACTGAATGGCCTACTGCACCTATTTTCCATGTTTCTGTGTAAGACATAACAAGGGGAAGTTGACACTGGTATGAGTTGTCCGCAGGATCCCTGACAGTAGCTATACCACAGGAAATAGTGAGGGCATGTAAAAAAATTAATCATCTAATCTTCATGTGAATCAGGAAAATTAAGCTGGCAGAAGGAGCCATGAAAAGGTGGGCAGCACTCTCTGAATCAAATTGTTGTAGGATAAATCCTCAATCCAGAGACCAGAGCAAGTAATCCATCACAAATTAGGAAGAGAACTGACAGAATATTGAGCAGACTAAACAGAAGGGTTAGGGTTAGGTTAAGGTTAGGATTAGGGTCAGGGTTAGGGTTAGGGTTAAGGTTAGGGTAAGGGTTAAGGTCAGGATTAGGGTTAGGGTGAGGGTTAGGGTTAGGTTAGAGTTAGGGTTATGGTCAGGGTCAGGTTAGGGTTACGGTTAGGATTAGGGTTCGAGTCAGGGTTTGAGTCAGGGTTAGGGTTAAGGTTAGGGTTAAGGTTAGGGTCAGGTTTAGGGTTAGGATTAGGGTCAGTGACAGTGGTTAGGGTTAGGATTAGGGTTAGGGTCAGTGACAGTGGTATTGTCACTGGGCGAGTTATCCACAGACCCAGAGTAATGCTCTCGGGACCTGAGTTTAGCAGATGATGAAATTTGAATTTAATAAAGAAGGCAATTAAAAGTTAAGAACATAGAACAATATGCACAAACAGGCCCTTCGGCCCATGAGTTGTGCCGATCACATCTACCAATCCACAGACCTATCTATAACCCCCTACCCTATTCTTTTCCATATACTCATCCAGAAGTCTTTTAAAAGACCCCAGTGAGTTTGCCTCAACAACTTCCGATGGCAGCCGATTCCATTCACTCACCACCCTCTGAGTGGAAAACTTACCCCTAACATCTCCTTTGTATTTGCTTCCCTGCACCTTAAATCTGTGTCCTCTCGTAGTGACCATTTCAGCTCGGGGAAATAGTCTCTGAGAGTCCACCCTATATATTCCTCTCAACATTTTATAAAACTCTATACTCCTCTCAACATTTTATAAAACTCTATCAGGTCGCCTCTCAACCTATGTCTCTCCAGTGAGAAGAGTCCCAGCTCCCTCAACTTATCTTCATAAGGACTGCCTCCCAATCCAGGCAGAATCCTTGTAAATCTCCTCTACACTCTCTCAATAGCCTCTACATCCTTCCTGTAGTGAGGTGACCAGAACTGTGCACAATACTCCAACTAGGGTCTGACAAGAGCCTTATAGAGCTGCATCATTACCTGACTCCTAAACTCTATTCCTCAATTAATGAAGGCCAGTACACTGTACGCCTTCTTGACCACTTCCTCCACCTGCAAGGCCGATTTAAGAGTCCTATGGACCCGGACCCTGAGATTCTTCTGCTCTACAACACAGCTAACACTCATACCCCTTATATTGTATTCCTTCATCCCATTATTCCTGCCAAAATGGACCACTACACATTTATCCGTGTTGAAGTCCATCTGCGCCCAGTCTTGCATCCTGTCTATGTCCCGCTGCAACCTTTGACATCCCTCCAGACCATCCACAACACCACGAACCTTTGTATCATCGGCGAACTTACTACCCATCCCTCCACTTCCTCATCCAGGTCATTTATGAAAATGACAAACATCAGGGGTCGCAGAACAGATCCCTGGGGCACTCCACTGGTTACCGACCTCCATGCAGAACAAGACCCATCCACAACCGCTCTCTGCCTTCTGCCGGCAAGCCAGTTCTGGATCCATGAGGCCAAAGCTCTTTGGATCCCATGCCCTCTCACCTTCTCCAGAAGCCTTGCATGTGGGACCTTATCAAATGCCTTGCTAAAGTCCATGTACACTACGTCCACCGCCCTTCCTTCGTCAATGTGTTCAGTCACATTTTTGAAGAACTCAACTAGGCTCATAAGGCATGACCTGCCCTTGACAAAACCATGCTGACTATTTCTAATCAGTCCAAACTTCTTCAAATGTTCATATATCTTATCCCTCAGAAGCCTCTCCATCAGCTTACCAACCACTGAAGTCAAACTCACCGGTCGGTAATTTCCTGACTATCCCTGTTCCCTTTCTTAAAGATAGGAACCACATCCGCAATCCTCCAATCCTCCGGAACCTCTCCCGTTTCCATGGACGACGCAAAGATCATCGCCAGGAGCTCTGCAACCACTTCCCTCACCTCCCACAATAACCTGGGGTACATCCCATCCGGTCCCGGCGACTTGTCTATCTTGATAGAATTTAACAGGTCTAACACATCCTCTTTCCTAACATCCACATACTCAATCTTTTCCGTATGCCTCAAACCTGCAGTGCAATCTCCCAGTTCACTTTCCACTGTGAATACCGAGGCAAAGTACTCGTTAAGCACATCTTCCATTTCTTCCGGATTCACACAGACCTTTCCCCCTTCATCTTTTATGGACCCTATCCCTTCTCTTCTCATCCTTTTACTTTTCCCATATTTGTAGAAGGCCTTGGGATTCTCCTTAATCTTACCAGCCAAGGCCTTCTCATGACCCCTTTTGGCTCTCCTAATTTCCTTTTTAAGTTCCCTTCTACACACCTTATACTCCTCTAGATCCCTAACATCCCCTAGCTCTCTGAACCTTTTATATACCTTTTTTTTCTTCCTAACTAGGTTCACCACTACCTTCGTGCACCATGGATCCCACATCCTACCAGAACATCCTTGTCTCCTTGGGACATTGTCTTGCAGAGCCCCAGACAAACATTCCTTTTATATCTGCCACTTCCCTTCTGTACTCTTCCCCAAGAACGCCTCCCTCCAGTTTATACATCCAATTACCTGCCTAATAGAACATAGATAATGGTTTCATATTTCCCCTTACTCCAGTTAATGATGACCATGAAACCATCACCGATTGATATAAAAACCTATCTGGTTCATTAATGTCCTTTAGGGAAGGAAATCTACTGTCCTTACCCGGCCTGGCCTACATGGGACACCAAACCCACAGCAATGTGCTTGACTCTTAACTGCCCTCTGGAATAGCCGAGTAAATCACTCAGTTTAAGAGCAATTAGGGATGGACAGTAAAGGCTGGTCCAGCCAGTGACACCCACATCCCGCGAGTGAATGAAAAAAGAGGCTTCTGAAAGAAAAGTGTTTCTCTTTAATAATTTTTTGGATATGAGCATCAACAGAAAAACCAGCTTTTATTGTCCACCCTTAATTATCCTTGAGAAGGTGGTGGTGAGCTGCCTTCTTGAACCGCAGTCCATGTGGTGTAGATACACCCACAGTGCTGTTAGGGAGAGTGTTCCAGGATTTTGATCCAGTGACAGTGAAGGAACGGTGATATATTTCCAAATTGGGATGGTGAGAGGTTTGGAGGGGAGCTTGTTGGTGGTGGTGGTATTGCCATGTATCTGCTGCCCTTGTCTTTCTAGATGGTATCATAAAAGATCGTAGAACCCTGCAGTGCAGAAAGAGGCCCTTTGGCCCATCAAGTCTGCACCGACCACAATCCCACCCAGGTCCTACCCCCATATCCTTACATATTATATCCACTAATCCCTCTAACCTGCACATTCCTGGACACTAAGGGGCAATTTCTTAGCATGGCCAATCAACCTAACCTGCATATCTTTGGACTGTGGGACAAACCCACGCAGACACGAGGAGAATGTACTAACTCCACACAGACAGTGACCCGAGACGGGAATCGAACCCAGGACCCTGGAGCTGTGAAGCAGCAGTGCTAACCACTGTGCTATCGTGCCGCCCATGTTTGTGGGTTTGGAAGTTGCAGTCGAAGGAGTCCTGATGTTACGCTGAATCCTATCTCAGAGAATACACAGGAGAAAGTTTGATGAAGATTGGAGAATGTTTTACCAATTCTGTTCTCTGTTATGTTGTCACGCCACGCAGGGTTCGATGAGAATGGATGGAGCATGGAGACACCGGAGGAGGTGACGGGTAGGGAAGGGAAAGTTACTGTTCTATTCTGCAAGTTCACCCACCCTCACCCGGGATACAAAGGCAACATCACGGTCACGTGGTTGGAAAAGCGGACAAACACGGTGCTTTTCAGTTACACAAATTATCCATCGCTAAACTCACAGAGAAACGGCTTTGTGAATCTCATCCACCAGAACAAGGGCAAGCATTATGGAGTGTTGGGGAATCCGAGAGAGAATGATGCTTCCATAATCATCAAACAGCTATCCCTACAGGAAAACCATCGGCAAACTGTGTGTCATGTGAATCTGAAGGACTGTTCCAATGAAACGTCCCAAAGCTCATTTCAATCAATTCTTGTGGTTGCAGGTGAGAACTTGTCGAAAGTTTATAATCAGTTGTTGGCAGCTGGGTGTCAAGAGAATCGGGCAAGGTAGAAGGAGGTCATGTAGCCCATAGTGTCCATGCTGGTTGCTATCCAATTATTGCCACTTCCCGTTTCCCTCACCCCACAGTCCTGTTTATTTCCTTTCAAGTGTATCTAACCCCTGAACCCCATTGTTCCCAGATACTGACACAATCTATATCCAAATGCAGTGACACCTGAGCAATGTTCAGCCCCGAGTATTCGTACTAACAAGTGCCAGGCAATGACCATCTCCAACAGGAGAGAATCTAACCACCTCCCTCTGATATTCAATGGAATTATCACCACTGAATCCCCCACTATCAACAGCTCAGGAGTTACCAGAACAAAACTAGGTTGCTAAGAATGCTAAAGCTACGAGAGCAGATCAGAAACTAGGTAATCGGAGGCAAGTTAACTCATCCTTTGTCTCATATCAAACATAGCAACACAGAAGCATAAAAGATAGGAGCAGGCGGAGACCATTTGGCCCTTTGAGCTTTCTCCTCCATTCATTACGTTCATGGCTGACCATCAAACTCAATAACCTAATCCTTCTTCCTCCCCATAATCTTTGATCCCATTCACTCCAAGTGCTATATCCAGCCGTCTCTTGAATACATTCAATGTTTTGGCGTCAACTACTTCCTGTGGTAATGAGTTCCACAGGCTCACCACTCTTTGGGTGAAGAAACATCTCCTCATCTCCATCCTAAATGGTCTACCCTGAATCCTCAGTCTGTGATCCCCTGGTTCTGGGACATACTCACCATCGGGAACATCCTTCCTGCATCTACCCTGTCTGGTCCTGTTAGAATTTTGTAAGTGTCTATAAGATCCCCCCCTCCATTTGTCTGAACTCCAGCGAAAACAATCCTAACCTAGTCAATCTCTCCTCATACATCAATTCCGCCATTCCTGGACTCAGCCTGGTAAACCTTTGCTGCACTCCTTTGAGAGCAAGAACATCCTTCCTCAGAAAAAAAGACCAAAACTGCACACAATACTCCAGGTGTGGCCTCACCAAGGCCCCTGTATAGTTGCAACAACACATCCCTGCTCCTGTACTCAAAACCTCTTGCAATAGAGGCCAACATGCCATTTGCTTTCTTTATTGAACATATGAATTAGGAGCAAGAGTAGACCATTCAGCCCCTTGGGCCACTCCACCATTCAATATGATCATGGCTAATCTGAATGTGGCCCCAACTTCACCATCCACCTGCCCCTCATTACCTTTGACCTTTGACTCCCTTGTCAGTCAAGAATCTACCTACCTCAGCCTTAAGTATGTTCATTGACCCAACTTCCACCTCTCCAGAGCAGAGAGTTCCATAGATTCAGGACTCTTTAGAGAAATGGGAGACCCCTTCTTTAAAACTGCTCCACATCAAAAGTTACAATATTAAAGGATTGCTCATGATGTAGGGGGTAAACTAAAGTCAGGACAGAGATAAGAGGAAGCAGAGAGTAGAGATAGAACATAGAACGTAGAACACTACAGCACAAACAGGCTCTTCGGCCCACAAGTTGTGCCAATCATATCCATACCTACCAGGCCTGTCTATAACTCTCATTAAATTCCCAATAAGATAAAAAGATACTTTTCATTTGACAAGAGGTAACAGTGATCAATGTTGAGACCTCAACTATTTACAATCTCTATTAGTAAATGAAGGATCTGAATCTTTGGAGAGGGTACAGAAGGGGTTTACCAGGATGATGCTGAGTGTGGAAGGTATTAGTATGAGGAGAGGTTGGATAAACTTAGTTTGTTCTCACTGAAACCACAGAGGTTGAGGGGCAACCTGATAGAGGTTTACAAGATTATGAGAGATGTGAACAGAGTGGATAGTCAGATGTCCTTTCCGAGGGTTGAAAAATCAAGTACTAGGGGACATAGCTTTAAGGTGCATGGAGTAAAGTTTAGAGGAAATGTGTGAGGCAGTTTTTTTATACAGAGGATGGAATGTGCTGCCTGGGGAGGTAGTGGGAGAAGGTGTGATAAGGGGTATGTAGATGAATACGTGAATAGGACACAGAACATAGAACATTACAGCGCACTTTGGCCCTCTGTTGCGCTGACCAATGTAACCAATTTTATGACCCTCTATCCTAAACTATTCCAATATTATCCATTTGCCTATCCACTGCCCATTTGAACGCCCTTAAGCTTGACGAGTCCACAATTGCTGCAGGCAGAGCATTCCACGCCCTTACTACCCTCTGAGTAAAGAATAGGATGGGAATGGAAGGATACGGACTCTGTAAGTGCGCAAGGATTTAGTTTAGGCAGACATCGTGATCGATACAGGATTGGAGGGCCGAAGGGCCTGTTCCTGTGCTGTAGTTTTCTTTGAATGTACGGTCACTAAATTTGCCAATGATACCAAAATAGGCAGGACAGTAAGTTGCCAAGAGGAAGTAAAGTGTCTACAAAGGGATTGTGACAGGTGAGGTGAATGGGCAAAATTTAGCAGTTGCTGTAGGACATGGGTAAATGTGAACCTGTTTAACAGGGAGAATAGAAAAGCAGCATGCTATTTAAACAGAGAGAGATTGCAGCACATGATGAAGCAGAGGGATCTGGGTGTCCTGCTGTATGAATCACAATAAGGTTAGTATGCAGGTGCAGTAAGTGAATAGAAAGGCAATGGGAATATTCCTGTTTACTTTTAGGGAAATACAATGTAAAGTGTGGAAATTTTACTAAAACTGTACAGAGTGTTGTGAGACCACACCTGGAAAGTGTGGATAGTTCTGGTGCCCTTTTGGAAAAGGACTTAATTCCTTTAGAAGTAGTTCAGGGAAAGTTCAGTCAACAGGACAGTGCAGTGGCACAGTGGTTAGCATGGCTGTCTCACAGCAGCAGGGACGTGGGTTCCATTCCTGGATTCAGTCACTGTCTGTGCAGAGACTGCAAATTCTCCCCATGTCTATGTGGGGTTTCCTCCCACAGTCCAAAGATGTGTAGGTTAGGGGATTGGCCATGCTAAATTGACCCTTGGTGTCAGGGGGACTAGCAAGGGTAAATACATGGGGTTATGGAGACAGTGCCTGGGTGGGATTAGGATTGGTATAAACTTGGTGAGCTGAATGGCCTTCTTCTGCTCTCTAGGATTCTATAAACTCAATCCTGGGGGTGAAGGTATTGTCCTTTGAGAAAGGCTGAACAGATTGGGCCTGTATCCACTAGAGTTTAGAGAAATGGTTGTATAGAAATGTATAAGATCTTGAGAGGATGTAACAGGGTGGATACTAGTCCCCTCCTGTGGGAGTGACTAGAATTAGGGAATACAGTTTAAAAATGAATCGGGGAATTTCTTTCTCTCAGAGATTATCAATCTGTGGAATTCTCTCTCTCGGAAAGCAGTGGGGGCTGGCTCACCAAATTTAATAACAGAGTTAGGTTTATAATGGACAAGGAGGCAGACAGGAAAGTGGAGTTAATACAGCCAGCCTGACCCTGACCTTATCGAATAGCGGAACAGGCTCAAAGTGCCGAATAGCCTACCCCTGCCCCTCAGTCCGTTATTCCTATTACCGTTTGGAAGGAATGTTGCACAGCCAGAGGTGCCGTTTTTCAGATAAGGACACAAACTGAGGTTAGATCTGATGGTGCAGGTTTTGAAAAGGAGAAGTGCTGATACCCCAAGTGTCCAGACCAATATCTATCCTTCAGCCAGTATCAGTGAACACAGTGAAGCTGGTCATTGTTACGTTGCTGTGTGTGGGATCTTACTGTGTGAAAATTAGCTGCTGAGTTTCTGAATGTGCTGAGTTTTTTGTGGGAGGTGATGGCCCAGTGGGATTATTGCTAGATTATTAATTCAGAAACTCAGCTTATGTTCTGGAGACCCGGGTTCGAATTCCACCACAGCACATGGTGGAATTTGAATTCAATAAAATAATCTCTGGAATTAAGAATCTACTGATGGCCATGAAACCATTGTCAATCATTGGAAAAACCCATCTGGTTCACTAATGTTCCTTTAGGGAAGGAAATCTGCTGGTTTTACCTGGTCTAGCCTACATGTGACTCCAGAGCCACAGCAATGTCATAGAATAGAATCAGAGAATCCCTACAGTGCAGAGGGAAGTCATTTGGCCCATCGAACATGCATTGATCACAATCCCACCTACCTATTCCAATAATTTACCCTAGCTACTTCCCCTGACACTAAGGTGCAAATTAGCTTGGCACCTACCGACAGCTTTGGACTGTGGGAGAAAACCGGAGCACCCGGAGGAAACCCACGCAGACACGGGGAGAATATGCAGATTCCACACTGACAGTGACCCAAGCAGGGAAACACTGGGTCCCCGGTGTTGCGAGGCCGCAGTGCTAACCTACAATGTGGGTGACTCTCAACTGGCCTCGGGCAACTAGGGATGGACAATCAATGCTGTAAGAAGTCTCACGACACCAGGTTGAAGTCTGACAGGTTTATTTGATACCACAAGCTACAAGCTTTCGGAGCAGTGCTCTTTCATCAATCCAATGCTGGCATCTCCACATCATCAATAAATACTGGCCAGCCAGCAACACGCATGTCCCATGTATGAGTAAAAAATAACATTTTCTAAACCAGAACAGTGAGTGAACTTCGACAGGACTCCACTCACTATAGAGCGCTTTTGGACATCACTAGGTTGTGAAAGGTGCTGTAGAAATGCAGATTTTTGTTGTATTTGTTTTATTCAGTGTCAGATTCAGCAAAAGTTGCCACATGTACAAACCAAACGAAAACTCCATATTCCCTGAAACTGAATAATCTTTCAAATCCTCCCTCCCTCAGGTCAGAACGATTCACGGGCAGTGACTGGGGTGAAGGGAGATTCTGTCACTCTGTCTTGCACCTTCAATCCCCCTCAGCATTCTCTCAGCTCCCTCACTGTCCTCTGGATGAAGAGGGATCCACACAGAGCTTCCATTGTTTTTAGTTACACTCGTTCCTTGGGGGCTGGTTCTGGCTACACTGACACAGTCACTGTGAATGAAGGAGATCAATATGAACTGATTGGAAACCCAACCCAAGGAAATGCTTCCCTAAGGATGAGGAACCTACAGCTGAACGACACCGATGATTATTTCTGTCACGTACACGTCAGGAACGGGAATCAGGAAAATGTAACTCAGGATGTGATGGGACTCCAGGTTGTTGGTAAGAAAACATTGAGAGGTCAATGATAACATCAGAACATAGCTTTTGTCTATTTATATATTTAGTGGTTGATTGGTTCTGATTTTTAAAAATTAATGTTGATGGTTGGGCCAGTATTACTGATCATCTCTCACTGCCTCTCGAGAACATAGAACATAGAACATTACAGCGCAGAACAGGCCCTTCGGCCTTCGATGTTGCGCCGACCAATTAAGAAAAAGCAATGACCCTCTAACCTAAACCATTCCCTTTTCATCCATAAACTTATCTACTAACCTCTTAAACGCCACCAAACTTGGCGCATCTACAACTGCAGCAGGCAGGGCATTCCATACCCTTACCACCCTCTGGGTAAAGAACCTACCTCTGACATCTGTCCTATAACTACCACCCCTTAATTTAAAGCTATGTCCCCTCGTGCTAGCTTTCTCCATCCTAGGAAAAAGGCTATCACTGTCCACCCTATCTAAACCTCTAATCATCTTATATGTTTCAATAAGGTCTCCTCTTAGCCGCCTTCTTTCTAACGAAAACAACCTCAAATCCCTCAGCCTCTCTTCATAAGACCTGCCCTCCATACCAGGCAACATCCTGGTAAACCTCCTCTGTACCCTCTCCAATGCCTCCACATCTTTCTTATAATGCGGGGACCAGAACTGCACACAATACTCCAAGTGCGGCCGCACTAGAGTTTTGTACAGTTGCAACATGACGTTGCGGCTCCGAAATTCAATCCCCCTACCAATAAAAGCTAAGACTCCATATGCCTTCTTAACAACCTTATCGACTTGACTGCCTACTTTCAGGGATCTATGCACATATACACCAAGATCCCTCTGTTCATCAACACTATTAAGAGTCCTACCATTAGCCCTATACTCTACACATTTATTATTCCTGCCAAAGTGCATTACCTCACACTTTTCCACATTAAACTCCATTTGCCACCTCTCGGCCCAGCTCTGCAACTTGTCCAAGTCTCTCTGCAAACTATAACACCCCTCTTCACTATCTACCACTCCACCGACTTTAGTGTCATCTGCAAATTTACTAATCCATCCTTCAATACCCTCATCCAGATCATTTATAAAAATTACAAACAGCAGGGGCCCCAAAACAGATCCCTGAGGTACACCACTTGTAACCGAACTCCATGATGAATAATTTCCATCAACCACCACCCTCTGTCTTCTATCAGCTAGCCAATTCCTAATCCAATTAGCTAAATCACCTCAATCCCATACATCTGCATTTTCTGGTGGTGAGCTGCCTTCTTGAATCACTGCATTCCATGTGGTGTAGATACACCCACAGTGCTGTTAGGGAGAGTGTTCCAGGATTTTGACCCAGTGACAGTGAAGGAACGGTGATATATTTCCAAGTCAGGGTGTTGAGTGACTTGGAGGGGAATCTCCAGGTGGTAGTGTTCCCAGATATCTGCTCCCTTGTCCTTCCAGATGTCTGATGTAGCAGTTTGATGAGACACAGATAAGGTTAATGTGGGACTGAATACACTCACAAATGCAGTGATGTAAGATACATAACCCAGATGGATATAGATATGTAAAATCGAGGATTGAGTCAGCTCCATATCTATACCCTCGTGTACATATGTATACAGCTTTGAGTTGTGGGGAGGTAGTGGCATAGTGGTATTGCCACTGGACTAGTAATCCAGAGACCCAGTGTAATGCTCTGGAGACCTGGTTCGAATCCCACCAGGTGAAATTTGAATTCAATAAACAAAACATCTGGAATTACAAGTCTACTAATGACCATGGAACCTTTGTCAGAAAAACCCATCTGGATCACTAATATCTTTTAGGGAAGGAAATCTGCTGGCCTACATGTGACTCCGGAGCCGCAGCAATGTGGCTGATTTTTAAATGCCCTCAGGGATGGGCAATAAATGCTGGTCCAACCAGCAAAGCCAACATCTCATGAACAAATAAAAAAAGTAAAGACTTATTGCTAAAATATTCAAGGCTACTTCATGCTGACGGAAGCAAAGTTTTTTTTAGTTGCGATTGTAAGTTTGGAAAGTACTGTCAAGGGAGCCTTAGCGAGTTCCTGCAGTGAATCTTGTCAATGATATGCACTGCTGCCACTATGATAGAGGGAGTGAATGTTTGATGGAGATGTGCAGCATGCGTTTGAAGATACTAAAACCTACTTCATAGAATTATAACATGATACAGTACAGAATGAGGCTGTTCGGCCCATTGGGTCTTTGAACAGCTATCCAATTAATCATAAAACCATCACTGCACAGAAAGACATCACTTTGAGTTGATCTATTTGTTCCTGTTCCCCATTGCCTGGCTTATTTCCTTCAAATGCCAATCCAGTTTTCTTTTGAATTATTGGTTGCCTCCTTTTCCTGACAGACAGTAAGTTCATCTCCAATCACCTTACTGCATCTCTGTCCAAAAACCTTCAATCTCTGTCTCCGTTCCATCAGCCAATCACAACAGCTTTTCTTTCTTTATCTTATCGAAATCTTGTACCCCTCCATCAAAACCCCCCTCAGTTTCCATTCTTCCACCCCCAGTTTCTCCAGCCTAACCTTGTCACTCCTCATTCCTGGGCACCCTATCTATCTGCACCCTATCGCAGACTTTCTCGTAGTCTCTGAAGCGTGGGGACCAGAATTGTACGCAATATCCCAGCTGTGACCTAACCCAAGTTTTGTAAAGCTTCAACACAACTTCCCCACTTTCGTCTCTAACTTTAGAATTTTGCCATCAGTTTAGATTGCTTATGTCAAAATGCATCGCCTGTTATAAAATCCACGTTATTTGCTCACTCTGCTAGCCCTTCTATGTCTTAGAATCCCTACGGCACGGAAGGAAGCCATTTGGCCCATCGAGCCTGTACCAATGACAATCTCATCCTATCCCTGTAACGCCACATGTTTACCCTGCTAATCCCCCTGAAACTAAGGTCAATTTAGCATGGCCAATCCACCTAACCCCCCACGTCTTTGTGGAAGGAAACCCACGCAGACATAGGGAGAACATACAAACTCCACGTAGTCCAAGCTGGATATCAAATGCGGGTCCCTGGCACTGTGAGGCAGAGTGCTAACCACTGTGCCTGTTGCTAGGTATCTTCACTATTTGCCATTCTTCCGAGCTCAGTGTCATTGGAAAATTTTGAAGTTTAACTTTGTTTTCCAATATTCATTTATCGATATCAAATGAGCAGAATAGACCAGGCATTGTTCAATGTGAAACGTTTACTCTCTTGGATTTTGTAGATGTGAGCATGTTGGTCACATTTGGTCCCTGTCAATGCAGAGCAGCAGTGCTAACCCCTGTACCGCCCTGTGGGAATGTAGGGTCATGGATTGATGAAAGGGATATAAAAGCTCATTCAAAATGAATTAGGTGTGTAGAATCAAAAACTGCCAATTTATTTCAATCTCCAACTCTTTAAAAATTAAAAACAGCCTGCCTGTATCAGCGAGAGTTGAAAATATTCTGTTCCATTAATTATAATAGCTGCTTGTTGACATTACCCCAAGGGTTATTATTACATTATTATTAATGGGTGATGGCTTTTTACAACCTACATTTATCCCAGGAGGAGTGCAGTAAGTTTACAGTCCGGGGAGAACAACCCCAGTTTGCCCAATCTCTCCTCATAGCTAAGACCCTCCATACCAGCCACATCCTGGTAAACCTCCTCTGCACTCCCTCCAAAGCCTCCACGTCCTTCTGGTAGTACAGCGACCGGAACTTCAAATGTGGTCTAACCAATGTTCTGCAACATTAGATACCAGTTTTTATACTCTATACCCCTTCCTATAAAGGCAAGCCTTCTTCACCACCTTCTCCACCTGTGCTGCCACCTTCAGGGATTTGTGGACCTGCATACCTAGGTCCCTCTGTGTTTCTACACTCTTAATGGTTGCATTCAGTACAAATAACATGAAACACACTTTGGACACAATTTCCACTTTGTGAAAATCCTTTATTAACACAATGTAAAATGCCAGTTACTTAGTATGAGCTGAGTGCAGGAGTTCATTCTGGGCTAGTTGGTCTGCTCAGCAAGTTCTCCCACATGGACTTACTTGTTTTTGCTAAAATAAACTTTATTTGTAAAGGATTACAAGTTTGTCCTTGCAAAAAGTGCAGTGGCATTTAACTTTTTTTTGTAGCAATATACTTTTATTCATTAAATCTCTGTTACAAAACATTTCAAATTGTCATTACAGTAAAGTGCAATGATATTCACACTTTCTACAGAGATTCAGATAAGGTTAAAAAAAAGGGTGATACGATGACACGGTGGTTAGCGTTGCTGCCTCACAGTATCAGGGACCTGGGTTTGATTCCTGGCTCGGGTCACTGTCTGTGTGGAATTTGCACATTTTCCAATATCTGCATGGGTTTCCTCCCACAGTCCAAAAGATGTGTGGCTTAATTAGATTGGCCTTGCTAAATTCTCCCTCAGTGTACCCAAACAGATGCCAGAGTGGTGACTGGGGGATTTTCACAGTAACTTCATTGCGGGGTTAATGTAAGCCTACATGTGACTAATAAATAAACTTTTAAAAAAACATTCTGATGTTCTTCAATTCAGCAATGAGATCATTACAAGCATTTCAAAATTCTGTCTACGTTGATCGAGTCATTGTATTTGCAAAAATCTACCTTATTCATAAACCATCTGAAAGAACATGACAAATAATTTAAACAGGTTATCACACAAACTGCAATGGTATTGAGCTCTGACAAAGGGTCATCCAGACTCGAAACATTGGCTCTATCCTCTCTCCTCAGATACTGTCAGACCTGCTGAGATTTTCCAGCATTTTTGCTTTTTGTTGCAACGTGCGTCATATTACGCCCTGAGGGGCTTCTATGCAGTCAAAGAAATATTTACAGACATTTCAAAACAGTTATTATAAATTGTGCAAAGGTATTGAAGTTGTCCACAGAAATCAAGTTGCACTCTTGAAGTGTTTCAACACAATTGTAATACACGTCACATTCACTGAATATATTCAATATGTGCACTATGGGCTGTTCCCAGGGGCGCACAACAAAACAAACATCAGCTCCCCGCTAAAGGAAGGATTATCAACTCAGGGAAAGATGCTCTTTGGTCTCCCACTTCCGTTGATATCCAGTACAAATAGTTGTCCCCAACTGAGTCTTGCAGACTGGCACATTCCAAGGTCCATGACGACATACTGAGGGTCACACTAAAACTTGGAGCAGTCGCCACGGAGACAGAACGGGGAAGGTCACTGGGTCTAAGGCCTTTCAGCCACAGTGAACTGCGACATGGTGTCACAGTGGTTTAGCACTGCTGCCTCACAGCGCCAGGGGCTCAGGTTCAATTCTGGCCTCGGCTGACTGTCTGTGTGGAGTTTGCACGTTCTCCCTGCATCTGTGTGGGTTTCCTTTGGGTGCTCCCGTTTCCTCCCACACTCCAAAGATGTGTGTGTTAAGAGGACTGGTCAAGCTAAATTGCCTCTTTGTGTCAGGTGAATTAGTAAGGTAAATATGTGAGTATATTGGGGGGATAGGGCTTGGCTGGGATCGTAGTTAGGGTAGATGGTCGAATGGCCTCTTTCTGCACTGTAGGGAGTCTATGATTCTCTGAACCGAGGTGGGGGAGAATTGAATTGACCTCCCTCAGGCTGTACGACTCACATAGACCAAATCATCTCATTACTGACCAAGTCAAACTTCCCTGACTATGGTGCCAATGTCAGTTTCTTATCAATCCCACACGTGGTCACAAACTCTCAGCAGAAGACAGGAGGGTGCAAACCGCAGTGGATAAGATGCCTGTGTCTTGATAAGACAAGAAAAAAAACATTTGTACCTATCCAGGGAGGACATTGTCCATCTGAGTTGTTGTGGAGGGAGTGTCTGGTGATGCAATTAGTCTGGATCTGTATTAACATGGCCTGTCACCTTTAGTGTGTGTGTGTCCCTGTTCAATTTTCAGAAAGTTCAGTATGAGCCACAGTAATGATGCCTTTGGTCAAAATTCTTCTTCCTTCATTCTGTGCTCTGCACTCCATGTTCTTGCCAGCTGATATTGAGTTTCACACACTGCTTCACACCACAACTGGTTACATCTCACTCACAGCAAAAATACACAACATGTTAAACATAGCGTAACAGAAATACACAACATGTTAAACATAGCGTTACAGGCATATACAACACATTAAACACAGCGCAACAGGAATATCAGCAATATCAAAATACCTTACAATATTGTCTAACGTTTCCCAATCTCACAGGCAAATTGTTTAAATTTTAAGATAACAAGGTTCCTTTATCACAAGAAACAGATTCTCCATATCAAACCTATCAAACTCTTACTTTTCTAAAATCGACAATTTACCCCTTTAATTTTGATTTGATTCGATTTATTATTATCACATGTATTAACATACCGTAAAAAGTATTGTTTCTTGTGTGCTAGACATACAAAGCATACCGTTCACAGAGAAGGAAATGAGAGAGTGCAGAATGTGGTGTTACAGTCATAGCTAGAATGTGGAGAAAAATCAACTTAATGCAAATTAACTTAATGAACTTAAGTCCATTCAAAAACCTGACGGCAGCAGGGCTGAAGCTGTTCTTGAGTCAGTTGATACGTGATCCCAGACTTTTGTAAGTTTTCCTGACAGAAGAAGGTAGAAGAGAGAATGTCACGGGTATGTGGGGTCCTTAATTATGCTGCTGCTTTTCTGAGGCAGCAAGAAGTGTAAGCAGAGTCAATGGATGTGAGGCCGATTTCATGATGGACTGGGCTATATTCATGACCTTTTGTAGTTCCTAGTGGTCTTGAACAGAGCAGGAGCCCATACCAAGCTGTGATACAACCAGAAAGAATGCTTTCTATGGTGCATCTGTAAAAGTTGGTGAGAGTCTTAGCTGACATGCCAAATTTCCTTAGTCTTCTGAGAAAGTAGAGGTGTTGTTCTCCAAGTGAAATATATTCCTGTGATGGGTGAAATATTTATCCAGAGCTAAGATGTCAGCCCAGTGTTCAAGTTTGCTCTGAGTTTATAATGAACAAACGGTAGATGGGACTGCAGATTACAGATCACAGCTCTGTGGTTTAGTCTTCATTCAGGTTCCTTCGAATTTTACCAGTTTCCCTCCCTAACAGCGCTGTGGGTGTACCTACATCACATGCACTGCAGCGGTTCAGGAAGAAGTCTCACAACATTAGGTTAAAGTTTAACGGGTTTATTTAGAATCACGAGCTTTCAGAGCACTGCTCCTTCATTAAGCGACTCAGTGCTCTTGTGATTCCAAGAAAACCTATTGGACTTCAACCTGGTGTTCTGAGACTTCTTACTGTGCCCACCCCAGTTTCACACTGGCATTTCCATATTTTGGTTTAAGAAGGCAGCTCATCGCCAAGGGGCAATTAAGGGTGGGCAATAAATGCCGGCTTAGCCAGCAATGTCCACATTCTCAAAATGTTTATCTCCTTCCTTCCCCAAGTCCCAGCCACCATCTTGAATCTGTCGACAGTGAGCGATGATGTAACTGGAGAGAGCATCGTGTGCCGGGTTGAAGCGGTGCCACCTGCCAATATCACGTGGATCGATCCTGAGGGCAGCTCAGTGCCCGGGAACAGCCCTGACACAACAGTCACACAAGAGCCGGACAAGTATCAAATCACAGGAGAGTTTCGTAACCCAATACTGAGAGGGACGTACAGCTGTGTGGCTGTAAATGAACTCGGGAGAGATGTCCGTCAGATCCACCTCATCGCTGATAACTATTACTCAAACTTCATCATCGGGATGTTCTGCCTGATCCCACTGGTTAAATTTCTCCTCCTCCTGATAACAGGAATCATTCTCTTCATCAAAATAAAAGGTACGTCCCTTTAGCTTCGCCTGTTGTGTGATTTCCAGCAGGATATGTCCATTTCATTGGAAAAGAATGGACCCTCAATGTCACTGACAGTGACCATCCAAACAGGAAATATTGGATAAGCTCAGCAGGTCTGCCTGAGGAAAGAGATCGTGACGCACGACAGTGCAGAGTTGCTGAGCAGAGACTGATAGCCAAGTTCCGCACACATGAGGACGGTCTTAATAGGGATCTTGGCTTCATGACACACTATCTGTAACCCCGTAACTTGCCTGGGTTAGCAAAAAACCTCACTTACTGCGCTGTCTGGAGAAAATACACAATTCTCTAACCAATGCTCAGGATTCCCTTCACACACATTGTTAGCTATTTTAACACTTGAATAGCAGGTTAGATGTAAGGATTCGCATTCTAATCAGCAATTTGTAACTGTCTGTGTGGATATGAGTGCCTCTGCAAATCAGAACACTGCATTTGCCTGACAAAGGCTATAGAGTCGAAAGCTCGTGAATTTACTATCAAATAAATTGGTTGGATTTAAAATTGGTGTTGTAAAACTTTACTGAGGAAAGAGAAACAGAGTTCAGGTTTCAAATCCAGGGCACAATCTCAGGCTAAAGGGACAATCCTTTAAAACAGAGATGAGGAGGAATTTCTTCAGGCAGAGAGTGGGGAATCTGTGGAACTCTTTGCTGCCGAAGGAGGCCAGGTCATTGAGTGTCTTTAAGACAGAGATAGATAGGTTCTTGATTAATAATGAGATCAGGAGTTATGGGGAAAAGGCAGGAGAATGGGGATGAGAGAAATATCAGTCATGATAGTGGGTTTCCTCCGGGTGCTGCGGTATGCTCCCACAGTCCAAAGATGTGTGGATTTGATGGATTGGCCACGCTAAATAGCCCCTTAGTGTCAGGAGGAACAAGCTAAGGTAAGTAGGTGACATTGTGGGCGTGGGGCCTGGGTGGGGATTGTGGTCAGTGCAGACCTGATAGGCTGAATGGCCTCCTTCTGCACTGTAGGATTCAGTAATATGATTGAATAGTGGAGCAGCCTCGATGGACCGAGTGGCCTAATTTGGCTCCTAAGTGTAATGGTTTTATATCCAAATTACCCTCCTACAGAACTGAGGAGAGGTAAAACAATAATGAACCATGTAGTGGGAGAGGTGGGTGAAGGAGGTGGGGCAGAATAGAAGGACTGAGAAAGGGTAGGGTAAAGAAGATATTGAGAGAACATAGAACATAGAACATTACAGCACAGAACAGGCCCTTCGGCCTTCGATGTTGCGCCGACCAATATAAAAAGCAATGCCCCTCCAAACTAAACCATTCCCTTCTCTTCCATATACTTATCAACTAACCTCTTAAACGCCACCAAACTTGGCGCATCTACAACAGCTGCAGGCAGGGCATTCCACTCCCTAATCACTCTTTGGGTAAAGAACCTACCTCTGATATCCGTCCTATAACTATCACCCCTTAATTTAAAGCTGTGTCCCCTCGTGCTAGCTTTCTCCATCCTAGGAAAAAGGCTATCACTGTCCACCCTATCTAAACCTCTAATCATCTTATATGTTTCGATTAGGTCCCCTCTTAGCCGCCTCCTTTCTAACGAAAACCAGGCAGAGAGTGGGGAATCTGTGGAACTCTTTGCTGCCGAAGGAGGCCAGGTCATTGAGTGTCTTTAAGACAGAGATAGATAGGTGCCATGGGACAGAGGGAAGTGTTAATGGGGCCATGAAGGAGTACAGAGTGCTAATAGGGGCAAAAGATAAAATAGCAGAATTAAAATGGTAAACATGCTTCTCTCCAGCTTGGTGAAAGGATGATGGTAATGTCACTGAGCTAGTGATCCAGAGCTCCAGATAAATGGTCTAGAAAACATCTTTCCAATTCAAGGGCAGCACGGTGATGCAGTGGTTAGCACTGCTGCCTCACAGCACCAGGGACCCGAGTTTAATCCTGCATGGAGTTTGCACATTCTCCCCATGTCTGCATGGGTTTCCTCCTGGTGTTCTGATTTCCTCCCACACTCCAAAGTTATGGATCAAATAGATTGACTATGTTAAATTGCCCCTCAGTGTCAAGGGAAGTAGGAGGGTAAATACATGCGGTAACTGGGATGGCAGGTCCAAGAAAAAAATAAAGTTTATTTATTAGTCACAAGTAAGGCTTACATTAACATTGCAATGAAGTTACTGTGAAAATCCCTTAGTCGCCACACTCCAACACCTGTTCAGGTACACGGAGGGAGAATTTAGCATGGCCAACCCACCTAACCCGCACATCTTTGGACTGTGGGAGGAAACCGGAGCACCTGGAGGAAACCCATGCAGACACAGGGCGAATGTGCAAACTCCACACAGACAGTGATCCAAGCCGGGAATCGAACCCAGGTCCATGACACTGTGAAACAGCAGTGCCAGCCACTGTGCAATATGCTGCCCTTGTGAACCAGTAAACATGATTAAGGGATAAATCAATAAAGATGGAGTGGTTACAATTAGAGGGATATTTTATAACACATAGAACATTCCAATGAGAAAGGAAAATTCCAAGGGCAGGATCCAACATCCATAGTTAACAAAAAGAGTTAAAGACAGTCTCAGACTTAAAAAAAAGCATATAATTTTGCAAAGATGTCTGGCAGATCTGAAAATTGGGCAGAATATAAAAACAGCAAAAGATGAATAAAAGATTAATAAAGAGGAAAACATTAGAGTACAACAGAAAGTTAGCTGGAAGTATAAAAACAGAATAGTAAAAGGTTTTATAAATATTTAAACAGACAAGAGTTAACAGAGTGAGCGTTGGTCCTTTAGAAAGTGAGTCTGGGGAATTAATAATAGAAAAGTAAGGGGATAAATTGACCAGGTATTTTGTACCGATCTTCATTATGGAGAATACAAATAACACCCCAAAAATGGCTGTAAATTGGGCTGGCACGGTGGTTGGCACTGCTGCCTCACAGTTCCAGGGTCTCAGGTTCAATTCCTGGCTTGGGTAACTGTCTGTGTGGAGTTTGCACATTCCCCCCGTGTCTGTGTGGGTTTCCTCCAGGTGCTCCAGTTTCCATCCACAGTCTGAAAGAGGTGCTGGTTAGGGCGCATTGGCCATGCTAAATCCTCTCTCAGTGTATCTGGATAAGCACTGGGATGTGGCGACCAGGGGATTTTCACAGTGACTTCATTGCAGTGTTAACGTAAGCCTTACTTGTGACTAATAAATAAACTTTAACCAACTCCGCTTTCATTCTTACATAGCTGCCTTTATTGAATTAAAATACTTGTCTTGTTATGGGTGGCACGGTGGCACAGTGGTGCCTCTCAACTCACAACTAAGCTTATTTGTGACTAATAAATAAAATTTCAAGCTTAAAAAGAACCTGGAAATGGAAGGGAGGAACTCAGGATTATTACAATCATCAGTGAAGAGGCACTGAGTAAATTGTTGGTGCTGTGGACTGACTAGATCTTGGGTCCTGATGGATTTTATTTAAGGGTTTTAAAATAAGTGATAGTTGATGCATTGGCTTTAATTTTCCAAAATTCCCTAGATGCGGGAAGGCATATCATAACATTCAGGGCTATGGGCCAAGTGTTGGCAGATGGGATTAGGTGGAAGTTTGGGTGTTTCTAATGTGTTTGGTGCAGAGTCGATGAGCCGAAGGGCCTCTTCTGTGCTGTACGGTTCTATGATTCTAAGGTTCCACTTTATTGGAATATCGAAAATGTAACTCCTTTATTCAAAAAGGGATGGAGATAGAAAGTAGGCAGTTAGCCTAACAACTGTCATCGGGAAAATGTTAGGAGCCATTTTTAAAGAAGTTCTAGCCCGATACTTGGATAAGCTCAAGGCAATCAGACAGAGTCGACATCGTTTTGTCAAAGGGACTCCATTGGATGGGATTTTCTGGCTGTGTTCATCCCAAAACCGGAAAATCGCACCCGGGGACAATGCATCTTTCCATGATTCATCCTTCATCCACCCTGATTTCTGTATGGACGGCACTGGAAAATTCTTCCCCCTTTCCTAACTAACTATTTGCAGTTCTTTGAAAGACCAACATGCTGTGAATAAAGGGGAACTGGTAGATATGGTGTATTTAGATTACTACAAGGCATTTGATATGGTGCCATATCGAAGGCTATTTCAGAAAATAAATGCTCATGGTGTAGGAGATAACATTTTGGCACGGATAGAAGGTTGGCTGGCTCATAGGAAGATGTCTCACAACACCAGGTTAAAGTCCAACAGATTTATTTGGCTTTCGGACCTCTGACCCTTCATCAGGTGAGTAGAGAGTTCTGATCACAAACAGGGGATATAAAGTCACATATTCAGTTTCCAGAATACTGATTAGAATGCAAGTCTTTACAGCTAGTCATGTCTTAAAGAGGAAGACAATGTGAGTGGAGATAGCATTAAGCACAAGTTAAAGAGACATGCATTGTCTCCAGACAGGACAGTAAGTGAGATGTTGCAAGACACCTGATGAAGGGTTGGAGACCCAAAAGCTAATGGCGTTTCCTACCAAATAAACCTGTTGGACTTTAACCTGGTGTTGTGAGACTTCTTACTGTGTTTACCCCAGTCCAACACCAGCATCTCCACATCGTGGCTCAGAGGAAGCAGAAAGTATGCAAAGTTAAATGAACCTTTTTCAGGTTAGCAAGATGTAACAAGTGATTTACTACAGGGATCTGTACTGGGATCTCAACTGTTTACAATTTCTATAAATGACTTGGATGAAAGGACAAAATGTATGGTTACTAAATTTGCTGATGACACTGAGATAAGTAGTAAGTTGTGAAGAGGGTAATATGAGGCTACAAAGGGATATATACAGGTTACGTGAATGAGCAAAGATCTGGCAAAATGAAGTATTGTTTAGGAAAATGTGAAATTGCTCATTTTGGCAGGAAGAATAAAAGAGAAACATATTATCTAAATGGTGAGAGGTTACAGAGCTCTGAGATGTAGAGGGATCTGGGTGTCCTAGCACATGAATCACAAAAGACTAGTTTGTACAGTAAGTAATTCAGAATGTTAATGGAATGTTTTTAATTATTGTGAGGAGAATTGTAAGTAGGGGATTATGCTTCAGTTGTGCAGGGCACTGATGAGACCATATTTGGAGTATTGTGCGCAGTACGAAGGAATCATAGAGTAGCGACAGTACACAAAGAGACACTGACTCTCTGACAGAGCACACCACCCAGATCCATCTCCCTGCCCTATCCTCCTAACCTCGTGCATTTAGCATGGCCAATTCACCCAACCACTCACCTTTGGACACTAAAGGCACTGTGGGAGGAAACCAGAGCACCCAGAGAAAACCCATGCAGATACAGGGAAGAATGTACAAACTCTAGATAGATAGTAACCCCAGGCTGGAATCAGACCTCGGTCTCTGGGGGTGTGAGGCAGCAGTTTGACAAAGAAGCAGCCAGGATCTTATTAAATGAGGTAGCAGGGTCAAGGGGCTGAATGGCCTAGTCTTCCTTGATTGTAAATTCAATCTCCTTCAAACATTTAAGCGTATTTTTGAACTCTGAGGTTGGCGATGTGGCCTTACTCTATAGTGTTAAATTTAATTTCTATATAATTCTTTATATTAAATATCTCTTGTATATTGTACATTTAAAAGACTATTAGACTAACTCCAGTTGAATATTTACCCTTCTGTTTTTTCCCACAGATTAACCTGTACCACCTGAGGGTGAGAAAATGGCAATGACGCTTTGTTTGTCTCCTGTCCCTCTGCACTAAACCTCAGTCCTGAATGTGGTTCACATTCAGGGGTATCCTCAGTGTTAGTTTATCTGTTTTTATTTCGCTCTCCGTGCCAACTCTCTCACTGCAGTGCTGAGGGAGTGCTACACTGTCAGAGGCACTGCCTTTCTGATGGGCTGTTAAACTGGGGGGTCTGTCGGGGTATAAAATACACTACGGTGACTGACCCAGGGAAGGGCTGGCGTGTTCTCTTTGCTGCCTGACCAGTATTTCTCTCTAAGCTTACAGATCATATGGTCAACAGCTCATTGCTGCTGCCAGGATCAAGGTGCTGATACTGTGGTAATATCACTGGGCTACTAATCTGATAGAGACAGACTCTGGGGAGATGGGTTCAAATCCCACTGTGGCAGATTTAAATTTAATTTTAAGAATTAATAAAACTGCGCGTATAAAGCTGGCCCCAGTTGGTATTTAGTCAGCCTGTGGCCCAGGCCTTGCCTGGGATTAAGAAAGGGACTTTCCTGATCGCTTTCTACATTTCATTCACCATCGAAAGCTGTGCCTAACATTCAATTCTTCATCCACCTCAAACCTTTTCTAAAAACCTATACTCCGACCAAACCTTTATCTGGTCTCCACACATTTCCTTCCATGTATTTTTCTTCCACACCTACATAATGTTTTTTGGGATATTTTCGACACTGAATCTATTATCTCAGTTTTTTTAATGTCAATTTGAAAAGGAAAAATCATTTGCTGCCAATACATGTGGCACAGTGGTTCATCCTGCTACCTCACAGTGCCAGGGACCCAGGTTCAATTCCCAGCTCGGGTCACTGTCTGTATGGAGACTGCATGTTCTCCCCATGTCTGCATGGGTTTCCTCCGGTTTCCTCTCCAAAGATGTGCGGTTTAGGCTGATTGGCCATGCTAAATTGTCCCTTAGTGTCAGGGGGATTAGTAGGGTAAATGTGTGGGGTTGTGGGGATAGGACCTGCTGTGGGATTGTTGTTGGTTCAAACTGGATGGGCCAAATGGCCTCCTCCTGCACTGTAGGGACTGTATGATTCTACAACCTTGTATGCAGGTAGAGGTGAGTTCCACTTTATTCTAGGAGTCTGCATGTGGACACACAAGCTGTAACCTGGAGCTAAACCCTCTCTCACTGGCTGCCATTGGTGCATTGGGAGGATTTGTAAACTGATGGCTCCTCCTGTTTGACCAGATTGTGAACGCACCTCTCATGACCATCAACTCCTGGAGTCAGGAGCTCCTGACCCAAAGATAGGGACACCACCCACACTGCATCACCAGAACCCTTCCACATCTGGAACTACAGTCTGGCTACCAGCAAACTCCTGGTCTTTCCCATACGGACTCTCAGTCCCAGCTAACTGCAGCTAGTAAATGGATGGGTTAGTTTTTGATTTGATTTGTTATTGTCAAATACATCAGCATACAGTGAAAAGTATAGTTTCTTGCACGTTATACAGGCAAAGCACAGCATTCATAGAGTACATTGGGGAGAAGGAAAGGAGAGGGTGCAGAATATCGAGGGTGGAGAATTTTCCTGCCAAACTTACTTCAAAACTGGAGAATCTCACCTGAGATCAATGGATCTTTACAGGTTTAACTCTCTCCCCCCACCTTCCTCTGCACCGTCCTCACCCCCCACCTTCCATCCTGTAACAATTCCCATTATGCTGCCAGGTTTGTAACTACCCTTCCAAAGTCTTGATAGCGCTGGAGAGAAGAAAGCAGGTTCTATGGAGTCCCTGGAGTGAAGGGGAGGCTGGAGGCGAGGGCTGGAAACTTTCTGGGTGGGATGGGGGAGTTCTTTGAGTGCTGGAAGTGCTGACTCTGGCCCTGAAGGTTCACTTGTTCTGGTTGTGGGCTGAGGGACTTTACTCAGTGCTGGTGGGGCTGCAATTTCCAGGACAGGAGAATTCTGGCCATGGTGTTACGTTCTGGTTAGGGTGTAGAGAAAGGTCAGCTTAATGTAAGAGATTGAATTTGCGCATTGTTCGGGAGTTTATAAATGTACGAGTGTAGTTTTAAAAGTGCAGAATGAGAGTGAAAGATAGAATTAGATGGCATTCTGGGGACATCTCATAAGAAGTCACCTCACTCCAACTCCATCTTGAAACAAATACAATGTGGACACTGTCACTTGACTATTTCCCCTAGCGTATCTGTGGTTGGAAATTGTAGATTATCATAGTGGTCTTCCAGATAGCCATTTCTCCCGGGTGGGGAGAACCCATCCCTGCACAATACACAATCTCAATCATGGCTGTGGCACGGTGGCACAGTGGTTAGCACTGCTGCCTCACAGCGTCAGGGACATGGGTTTGATTCCTAGCTTGGGTCACTGTCTGGAGTCTGCACATTCTCCCTATGTCTGCGTGGGTTTCCCCCGGGTGCTCCAGTTTCCTCCCAATCAATCACAGTTGGAAGATGTGTGAGTTATGTGGATTGGCCATGCTAAATTGCCTCTTAGTGTCCTGGCATGCCGGGATTAGTGAGGTAAATATGTGCGGTTATGGGGATAGGGCTGGAGTGGGATTGTTGTCAGTACAGAATCGATGGGCTGAATGGCCTCCTCCTGCACTGTAGAGATTCTCTGGATTCTATAGCAAGGGATCTGGAGCGAAACAGCAGCTAAACAGAGTTGAGTTGTGATTTTATTGAACAGGAACCGGTTGAATGCCAGGTTCCTGCTCCTCTGCTGAAAGTCCCTGTTCACAGACAGGCTGAAACTTTGTCTCTAATTTCATCACCTCACTCTGTATATTGTAGGGATGGGGCCCCGTGAACTCAGCAGGAATTATTTAGGATCACAGCACACCAAGAAAGATAACTCTGCCTCGGTTGCAATGGCAATTCCACATCACGACAGACACAGTATCTACTGCAATATGAACCATTCCAAGGAAACTTCATTCCATTTTCCCTAGAATGGATACCTTTAGGGAAGACTGGGAGAGGACAATGTTAATATACACTGCGCTCAAACCTGGGGAAGTGTCTCGCTGTAGGAGCACACTGTCTGTGGGAGTACATCCACTTCTTGTTCTTGGTCATTATGGGGATTGATGTGGAGAGACAGAGGAAGATTACAGAGAACCTCGATCCGCAATCTGAACTACTCAACCTGAAGGATTCTCCTTGAATGGTTCTTAGCACAGAGAGATCAGGCTGCACTTTTGAAAAGATTTGACTGTACACAATAATGTTTATCATTGTGAAGACATGGCTGGCCCAGAGGGGGCACTAGTTTGAGTTATAAAGTTATCTATTAGTGTCACAAGTGGGTTTACATTAACACTGCAATGAAGTTACTGTGAAAATCCTCTAGTCGCCACATTCAGGCACTTGTTCGGGTACACTGAGGGAGAATTTAGCATGACCAATTCATCTTACCAGCACCTCTTTCGGACTCTGGGAGGAAACCAGAGCACCCTGAGGAAACCCACGCAGACATGGGTAGAATGTACAGACTCCACACAGACAATGAACCAAGCTGTGAATCAAAATCTGGGTCCCTGGCATTGTGAGACGAAAATGTTAACCACTGTGCCAGCTGTACCTTCAATGAAGCAAGAGGATAGGTCGACAGAAGAGTGATGACTTGAATGTTTTATTTATTTCTATCACGGGATGTGTATCTTGTTGGCTAAGCCCAGAATTCATCACCCATACCTCATTACAGCTTTTGAAACATCTGCAGTCTGTGTGGTGTAGGTACACCCACTGTGCTGTTAGGGAGGGACTTCCAGGATTTTGATCCGGAGACAGTGAAGGAATGGCTCATATACAGACCCAGTTGACCCTTATCCCACAATCCTACCCTCCCAGGAATCAGTCTGGTGAACCTTCACTGCATTCCCTGTATGGCAAGTGTATTCTTTCTGAATACTTTCTGCTCTTGGATCTTTCTCGAGAATATCCTAGTGCTTCACGTCGTTAGTGTACGCTTGACCTGGACCATTTGATGGGCAATACAACAGCTCAGTGACTATCGCTGTGCTGTGCAGATACATGGATTTGGGCCTGTGTCTGTGGGAGATTGCGCATTCTCCCCGTGCTTGCGTGGGTTTTCTCCGGGAGCTCCGGTTTCCTCCCACATCCCAAAGATGTGCTCTTAGGCTAATTGGCAAAACAAATTTTCCCTAAATTGTTTCAAATTTGGTTTTTAATCCATAGATCTATAAACATAGACAGGGATCGCGGGTAGAGGTGGGAACATCGGGGTGGTGGCGCGGGCTCGTTGGGCCGAAGGGCCTGTTTCCCGTGCTGTTTTGTTCTTTGTTCTTTGTTGAAGTAAGGAGACCAAAGTGCCACACAAAGCTCCAGATGTGGTCTCACCGAGGCCCTGTACAGCTGCAGTGAGACATCCTTACTCCCACACAGAGGCACTGTCCCGTTTTGTGTAGGTGTGTCTCACAGTAACTGTAGTAGAGCTTGTGTGAGATGAGGAATTAATTATACTGTCATTATTGTACATCTGGAATCTGTTTACACTTTTGGATTTGTACTGATTTACCTAGGTGTTAATAAAAGATATTCGATAACGTTCATGTGTGCAGATTGTTTCAGAACATTGTACACGTTTCTGAAGATCTTGAAGAAGAAGCAAGTTTCTGATGGCCACAGGGGGAATCATCGATCCATCTCCCCACGGGCTTTATTGAATCGAGGGGGTTGATTCTCCCAATGATCCGGGAGACTCAAGTGGAGATTGTGTAGCCGGCATCTCTGAAATTAAGACTCTACTGATGGCTGTGAAACCATTGTTGCAAAAACCCATCTGGGTCACTAATGTCCTTTAGGGAAGGAAATCTGCCGTCCTTACCTGGTCTGGCCTACATGTGACTCCAAAGCCACAGCAAAGTGATTGACAGTGTGGTTTTCATTGGTCAGTACATTGAATACAGGAGTTGGGGCGTCTTGTTGAAGTTGTACAAGACATTGGTAAGGCCACGCTTGGAATACTGTGTGCAGTTCTGGTCAGCCTATTATGGGAAGGATACTATTATTGGAGAAAGAGTGCAGAAAAGATTTACTGGGATGCTACTGATACTTGATGGTTTAAGTTATAAAGAGAGGCTGAATAGACTGGAATTTTTTTCTCTGGAGTGAGAAGGCTGAGGAGTAACCTTATAGAGGTCTATAAAATAATGAGGGGCACAGATCAGCTAGATAATCAATATCTTTTCCCAAAGGTACGGGAGTCTAAAACTAGACGGCATAGATTTAAGCTGAGAGGGGAGAGATACAAATGTGTCCAGAGGGGCAATTTTTTTCACACAGAGGATGGTGAGTGTCTGAAATAAGCTGTCAGAGGTAGTAGTAGAGACAAGTACAATTTTATCTTTTAAAAAATGTTTACATGGGTAAGATGGGTATAGAGGGATATGGGCCAAATGCGGGCAATTGGGACTAGCTTCGGGGTTTAAAAAACATGGCTGGCATGGACAAGTTGGACTAAAGGGCCTGTTTTCACGCTGTAAATCTCTAAGACTCTACGACTCTCAACTGCTCTCCAAGAGCGATTAGGGATGGGGCAATAAATGCTGGCCAGCCAGTGATACCATGTCTCATGAATGAATGAATAAAAAGCAGGAATGCCGATATGGGTGTTGGATCCAGGAAACTCTGACATTTCGAGGGATTGTTCCTGAGTTTTCCCAGAGAGAGAAGGGAATTCTTTTTTGCACAAATACCATTTATTACAAAGTCAACTTTCCTGAGTTCCTCTCAACAATCTCACCTTTACAGTGTAAGTTCCAGCTGCTATTTGAACCTAACTTCCAATTGTGTTTGTTTGAGACTTTAATCACACAGGAAACAGTTTGCTGAAGTCGCTCAGGATATTTTAATAAGTTGTTGATTAATACTTATCAAACCTGGGCAAGACTTGGCTCATGTACTACACATTTACTTTCTGCCTTGGGAGCAGACTGACACTCAGTCTTTGATCTTTTCCCATAACGTCTGCATCGTAGGCTCTGGAAACTTCCATTCCAAACTTACTTTTCGACTTGTTCAGTGACAGCTGTTGTTTGTTAACTCTTTCCAAACTACAGCCCACTGCGTGGTCAATGATGTTATGGCATTCTGATTGGCCTAAATAATTGAATCCTACAGAAGAAGACCATTCGGCCCATCGAGTCTGTGCAGACCACAATCCCACCAGGCCCTATCCCCGACACTCTAACTATTTACCCTCCTCACTCGCCCCCCCCAACACTAAAGGGCAATTTATCACGGCCAATGCACATAACCAGCACTGTGGGAGGAAACTGGAGGAAGCCCACGCAGACACGGGGAGAAGGTACAAACTCCACATAGACAGTGACCCGAGGCTAGAATTGAACCCTGGTCCCTGGCAGCGGTGTTAATGCTGTGCCACCATGACTCCTATGAGGTGTGACCATTTCCCAGTTGGCTTAAGATGTGTGTAATCAATCTCTGATTGGTCTCACTGGTTCAGGATCAGTTTCTGATTGGTTTCTCAAGTGGGTAGGATATTGATTGATGTAATTTCCCATTGCCCCTGATTGGCTGTTTAAAGTGTCAGTTTCTCACAGGACCGCCCCCTATTACCCAGCTCTGATAGAGTCATCCAGACTCCAAACATTGGCTCTGTTCCCTTTTCACTGATACTGTCAGACCTGCTGAGATTTTCCAACATTTTCTTTCAGCTTCCAGCAGTATTTTGCTTTTATCTTATTATTAAACTTTGTTTCTGTTACTTCTTGTGAAGATAAAAAGATGTTTGATGATCTCTCCCTTGCCCGTTTTCTTAGGGGAGGTGAAATGTGCCTTCATGCCCCATGATTGATACCCTGGGATCATCACAAGACCATGAGACATAGGAGCAGAATTAGACCACTCGGCCCATTCAATCTGCTCCACCATTCAATCATTGCTGATTTTTTTTTCTCATCCCCATTCTTTTCCCCATAACCCGTGATCCCCTTATTAATCAAGAACCTATCTATCTCTATCTTAAAGACACTCAATCACCCGGCCTCCACAGCCTACTGCGGCAAAGAGTTCCACAGATTCACCACTGCCTAGGTGAAGAAATTCCTGCTCATCTCTGTTTTAAAGGATTGTCCCTTTAGCCTGGGATTGTTCCCTCTGGTTCTAGTTTTTCCTACTAGTGGAAACATCCTCTCCACGTCCAATCTATCCAGAGCCTTGCAGTATCCTGTAAGTTTCAATAAGATCCCTTCTTTACCCAAAGGGTGGTTCGGGAGTGGAATGCCCTGCCTGCAGCAGTTGTGGATGCGCCAAGTTTGGTGGCGTTTAAGAGGTTAGTTGATAAGTATATGGAAGAGAAGGGAATGCTTTAGTTTGGAGGGGCATTGCTTTTTATATTGGTTGGCGCAACATCGAAGGCCGAAGGGCCTGTTCTGTGCTGTAGTGTTCTATGTTCTATGTTCTATGTTCCTCATCTTTCTAAACTCCAATGAGTACAGACCCAGAGTCCACAATCGTTCCTCATACAACAAGCTCTTCATTCCAGGCGTCATTCTTGTGAACCTCCTCTTAATGAAAGCTAAAAGAAATATAAAGCTAATTACAGAACTTAATTCTAAATTTATAAAATCAAAGATGGTTTCTTATGAAAGAAAGCAACTTCTTCATTTAAACATCACAAATTAAACTACACTAATTTAATAAGTTTTAAAAATTCATCTGTGGGACATGGGCATCACTGGTTGGTCAGCATTTATTGCCCATCCCTAATTGTCCTTGGCTCTCAACTGCCCTCCAATCACATTGCTGTGGCTCTGGATTACATGTAGGCCAGACCAGGTAAGGACAGCAGATTTCCTTCCCTAAAGTGAACCATTTGGATTTTTCCGACAATGGCTTCATGGTCATCAGCAGATTCTTAATTCCAGATATTTTTAATTGAACTCACATTCCATTACCTACAGTGACAGGATTCAACTCCGGGTTCCCAGAACACTAGCTGACAAGCGATAATACCACCTTTCTTTGCACAATGGGTCTTTGAATTTAGAAAGTGGAGTTGATAAGTTTAATTGCTTAGAGCTGGGTGAATCCGTACCAGCAATTGTTCAATATTAACATCTCACAGCACTGCCTTAAGGGTCAAATCTCAGTGAGACACTCTGACCACATCATGTAATGACCCAGTGTTCCAGAATTGAGTGTACGATCACACTGAGTTGCCATTCTTCGATTATTTGGCTAATGCTCATAACTAAACTGCAAACTAATTGTAAATAATTGTCAAAATTATACTTGCCCACAGGGGACATTAACCTTCTAGTTATCTGTGTTGACCACCATCCAATACACCTTTTGTAAGTTATGATGTTAAGGATGAGGCTACAGGTGGGTTTGGAGATGAGCTGGGTGATCCTTTTTTAGCTGTAACATGAGGGGAGGTGTGGGAATGAACACAGATCTGGTCTTAGCTCAGCAGGTACAGAGGAGAGTACAACGGAGCTTAACACGGGGCTTGGTATGCATCTTAGTGGATTCTACCTCAATTACCAGGGGATTATCTGCTGTCACTATATTCGGAGGATATTTCTTGGACATCATGATGCAATCCTCTGTAAGTAACACGCTACTGAAATGTACAAGAGCATTTCTGCCTGATTCAATGAAAGAAAGGACTGGTTTTGTCAGTCTTCTAGCTCTGATTTCCACAGAGGATTCAGTGGAGTTTTGTCCCTGAGATAAAAGTTTGATCTTCTTGTTGCTTCCAGACTCCCGAGTCTCTGGAACTTCTCTGGTGAGTTTCCCCAGCCGTTTAGCGTCTGTAGTGGGTTGTGTCATTTAAGACAGTGCTATAGATATGTATTTCTTTAGTTAGAACATAGAACATAGAACAATACAGCACAAACAGGCCCTTCAGCCCACGAGTTGCGCTGATCACATCTACCAATCCACAGACCTATCTATAACGCCCTATCCTATTCTTTTCCATATACTCATCCAGAAGTCTTTAAAAGACCCCAGTGAGTTTGCCTCAACAACTCCAACGGCAGTCGGTTCCATTCACTCACCACCCTCTGAGTGAAAAACCTACCCCTGACATCTCCTTTGTATTTGCTTCCCTGCACCTTAAATCTGTGTCCTCTCGTAGTGACCATTTCAGCTCGGGGAAATAGTCTCTGAGAGTCCACCCTATCTATTCCTCTCAACATTTTATAAACCTCTATCAGGTCGCCTCTCAACCTACATCTCTCCAGTGAGAAGAGTACCAGCTCCCTCAACCTATCTTCATAAGGCCTGCCTCCCAATCCAGGCAGCATCCTTGTAAATTTCCTCTGAACTCTCTCAATAGCCTCTACATCCTTCCTATAATGTGGCGACCAGAACTGCGCACAATACTCCAACTGGGGTCTGACAAGAGTCTTATAGAGCTGCATCATTACCTCCTGACTCCTAAACTCTATTCCTTGAATAGTTCTTTAGCATTGTAGTGATTGTTGTGAAGTTGCATTTGTAAGGTTGAAAATGTGGTGTTTGATAAATGTAAATAGAGAAAAGACATGCTAAAACAACAGAAAAAGAAATCATATAGCATTGTCTCTTTTAAAAAAGGTCTCTCTGTGTGGATTTTAAATTGCAGAGACAGGCTGCAGAAACTGATTTTTACAACATTTTATCAGTCAGTGTTCCAGACTAACCAAAACAGGCTTTTGAATTGGACCAATGAATTTAAAGCAAACACACAAAGATACAGCACTAATGGGATTTAAATATGAGAGTTGTTGACAGCTTCAAGCCACTCAGATCACAGGAATATTGTGAAGTAATTCTGGGTATATAAATCCGGACAAGAAGGGGTAACTGTCAGGATATGCTTACCGTCTCTTAATCAGGAAGGGGGGAAAGTGAGGGTCTCATGTACACCCTGCGATTCCAGGTATGTCTTCATTAAATCACCGTCTAAATAGAGAGATGCCACATCAGAGAGTGCTCCGGATGAGAGCACCGTCCTTCCAAATGATGCCTGTTTGTATATTAGCTGAGAGTGAGTGAATTCTATAATGATTTATTTCATTTTTCCTGAATGAATCGTGTAGTATTTGAACAGCATTCTATTGGGATTTTATTCAGTTTGTTAATTGTTTTAATCAGATTGTCACCAGTTTAAAAATAAAGATCCGTTAATTGTTCATGATAGAGAATGTCAGGTCTTGCTTTCATTAGGGCAGCACAGTGGTTAGCACTGCTGCTTCACAGCTCCAGGGACCCAGATTCGATTCCCAGCTTGGGTCACTGTCTATGGGGAGTTTGCACATTCTCCTCATGTCTGCGTGGGTTTCCTTCGGATGCTCTGGTTTGCTCCCACAGTCCAAAGATGTGTGGGTGAGGTTGATTGGCCATGACAAGTTGCCCCTTAGTATCCAGGGATGTGTAGGTTAGAAGGATTATATGTAGGGATATGGGGATAGGACCTGGGTGGGATCGTGTTCGGTGCAGACTCAATGGGCCGAAGGGCTTCTTTCTGCTCTGTAGGGTTCTATGATTTACCAAAACCAGTGACTTCTTTCTACCTGACACACACTGGGATAAGATTACAAGGTGAGGTGTATCTGTTTGAGTGGTTCCAAAATCAAGTAGAGGGAAAAGAAAAATCACTTCTGCGTTGTAATATGAGAATGGAGAAGTTTTATCACTTTCTGTCACCATGGTGGATTCTGTTGCTGCTACTTGCTTGGTCACCATGAAGCAGTCTTGTATAACTTACAGGAAAGACTTTATTAACAGCAGTGAGCTATGTACTTATTTACAGTTAGAGAGGACTCTGCGCTCGGTCCTTACACATTCTTTCTCATCTTCACCTGGGCCCCAGCTCACAGTCCGGTGCTGTGTGGGTGGTACTGTACTCAATCTCATATTAACCCTTTAGGTACAGACCACAGCGCTGAGGGTAATTGAAGGCAGTGGAGGGTGGAGGAGCTGAGGTATCTATGGGAATCGAGACTGGAGGTGACTCCACGGTGACTGAAGCAGAATTTGGACTGAGAGGTGAAGGAGGGAGGACAACATGGGAAGAGGTTACCGGTGTGTGGGGTTTGAAATGGAGATGTTTCCATAGTTACCGTTATTACCGTAGCACTGACACATCGTGTAGGCTGTAAACCTCAGCGAAATATATTTAGGTAGCATATTTAACGTAATAACACATCTCAAGGAGTTTCGTAGGAGTGTTATCAATAAAACCTGACACTGAGCCATCTCAGGTGATGTGAGCACAGCTGATCAAAAACAGATTCAAAAAAATCGATTTTGGAGCCCGTTATAAAGGAGAGAATTCCAGAGCTGAGGCCCCAGGTGGCGGTGGCGGCGGCGGCAGCGGCGGGGGGGGGTGTCACTGGTGATCTCAGCCAGCTGAAGGCTACTGGGCAACTGGGGAGGTCCCAGGCTGCTGGAGGTCCCAGACTGCTGGAGGTCCCAGGTTGCTGAAGGTCCCAGGCCACTGGAGGTCCCAGACTGCTGGCGGTCCCAGGCCACTCGAGGCCCCAGGCTGCTGGAGATCCCAGGTTGCTGAAGGTCCCAGGCTGCTGGAGGACCCAGGTCACTGGAGGCCCCAGGCTGCTGGAGGACCCAGGTCACTGGAGGCCCCAGGCTGCTGGAGGTCCCGGGTTGCTGGAGATCCCAGGCTGCTGGAGATTCCAGGCTGCTGGAGATTCCAGGCCACTGGAGGTCCCAGGCCACTGGAGGTCCCAAGCTGCTGGAGGTCCCAGGTTGTTGAAGGTCCCAGGCCACTGGAGGTCCCAGACTGCTGGAGGTCCAAGGCCACTGGAGGCCCCAGGCTGCTGGAGATTCCAGGCCACTGGAGACCCCAGGCTGCTGGAGGTCCCAAGCTGCTGGAGGTCCCAGGCTGCTGGAGGCCCCAGGTCGCTGGAGGTCCCAGGACACTGGAGGTCCCAGGACGCTGGAGATTCCAGGCTGCTGGAGATCCCAGGCTGCTGGAGGCCCCAGGCTGCTGGAGGTCCCAGGCCGCTGGAGGCCCCAGGCCGCTGGAGGTCCCAGGTCACTGGAGGTCCCAGGCCTCTGGAGGTCCCAAGCTGCTGGAGATCCCAGGCCGCTGGAGGCCCCAGGCTGCTGGAGATTCCAGGCCGCTGGAGGTCCCAGGCTGCTGGAGGTCCCAGGCTGCTGGAGGTCCCAGGCTGCTGGAGATTCCAGGTCACTGGAGGTCCCAGGCTGCTGGAGGTCCCAGGCTGCTGGAGATTCCAGGTCACTGGAGGCCCCAGGCCGCTGGAGGTCCCAGGCCGCTGGAGGTCCCAAGCCGCTGGAGGTGGCAGGTCACTGGAGGCCCCAGGTGACTGGATGTGCCTGGCTGCTGGCAGTCAGGATTGAAGGAGCAGAAACATCTCAGAAAAATGGAGAAGATTTTTTAAAATCCTTTTTTTGAGAAAAAGGCTGGGCCAGCATTTATTGCCCATCTCTAATTACCCTTGAACTGAGTGGTTTGTTCGGCCATTTCAGAGGACAGTTGAGAGTCAATCACATTGCTGTGGTTCTGGAGTTACATGTAGGCCGGACCGGGTTAGGATATTAGTGAGCCAGATGGGTTTTTGTAACAATCGATAATGGTGGTTGCAGTTACTGGGGTGAGCTTTGTTAATGCCAGATTTTATGAATTGAATTTAAATCCCACCAGTTGCTGTGGTGGGATTTGAACCCGTGCTCCTAGTGCACTCCGGAGTTTTCATCCTGTGATGGTGCCATCATCTTGTACCTGAGACAACATCCCAAGGCACTTTTCCAATGTCTTATCAAAAACAGATCACCATCAGGCTGCGTAAAGAGAGCATGAAGTCAGTTGACCGAAGTCTTGGTCAAAAAGGCAGGTTTTTCATGTATCTTAAAGGAGGACAGAGAGCAGGGAGGCAGAGAGGAATTAACCCTTAGTGAGAGAGGGACCAGCAGGGTAAATACAGGGATAACACTTTGGTGGGATTGTGGTCAGTATGGATTCAATGGGCCGAATGTAAGGATTCACCAATTCTCTTTTTCATCATTTCATTCCATTGTGTGTTTTATTATTTATATTTCTCAGGAGGCCTGAGATCACCTTTCCTGATAATGTGATCATGCGCAGGTGCAAGAATTCCCCCAGTTTTAGCCTGACATGTGAAACCTGTTCTGCTTGTAACGTAACACTCAAAGCTGTTGCGAAACCAGTAACAGTGATGTTGGCGAGTCACTTGCTGCTTGTCCAGAACTTTACACCAGGGGATTTATTAATCCAAATTGGTCTTCAACTGAGACCCTGACCCTGCCACGACCCTGAGTCCATTCTCTAAAGGTCATGCAAGGTCATATGGGGGGGGCGGTTCCTCATCAGCAAGGGGCCTCTCGATGGTGGCACAGCAGGACTGCAGAATGGGAGTAAAGGAAGATCGGGGTCCCGAAGAGGGACACGTGCAGCTTAATCTCCGGACTGAACTAGGGGAAGACTGTGTACACTGGGATGTTTAATCACCTGCCCTCTGAACTGCCCCACTTATTTACTTACTCAGCATGACCATCGTCACAGAGCCAAGCAAAGCCTTATCAGTGGTTAGATGAAGCTTTTTATACCCACGTTCATGTTTAATCAGCAAACATTTCTTAACAATTTAGGTCATTGGGGAAGAATTCTCTTGTCCCGCCCACCATGGGAGTTATAGAGGGCAGGTGGGAGGGGAATCATGCAAAGATCCATTGACTTTGGGTGGGATTTTCCGGTTTTGGGGTGAGCGTGCCCGGAAAACCCACCCATTCTTTGGATGCACCACAGCTACAGCCTGAATGGTCCTGGTGATCCCACTGATGATAGGTGGTGCATAGAGGCCACAGCTAATCCAATAACTGTTCACAAGAGCTCTCTGTTGCCATAGGAGATCAAAGTCAGTTGGACGAGCAGACATTCACTTGCGCTGCTATAACCTCCAGGGCTATGGGCCAAGGACTGGAAAATGGGAATAGTATAATGTGGTTTCTGGTGAATGTTTTCTTCTGCCACAGGTCCTCAGCAGTTACTCCTGGGTTGAATTATATGGGGAGACATGAAGGAAGATGTACAATTGCTAGGTTGAGTAGGTCATTAAATAAGAGCAGGCTGGGGTTGGAGTAGACCTTTTCCAGTAGCTTGGATGTTGCAATTCCCCCTCCTGATGTGGGGAACGAGGTGAGGAAATGTTGCTCAGACTAGGAGCCAGAGGAAACGAGTACATTGAAGAGTAACTGTGATGATGATTGGTTAGCTCAGTTGGCTGAGCTGGTTTTGATGCAGGGCAACAGCAGGGATTCAATTCCCATACCAGCTGAGGTTATTCAAAAAGGCCCCGCTTTCTCGACCTTACCCCTCACCTGAGGTGTGATGATCCTCAGGTTAAATCACCACCAGTCAGCCCTCCCTCTCAAAGGGGAGAGCAGCCTCTGGTCATCTGGTGACTATAACAATGTTATTTTTACCTGTGATGAAGTATATTGCTGAGTTGGTAAATTGGGTGTAGTATCAGGGCGTTCAAATGGTCAGTGGATAGACAAATGGATAGCATTGGAATAGTTTAGGTTAGAGGGTCATAAGAGTAGTTCCACTGGTCAGCGCAACATCGAGGGCCGAAGGGCCTGTACTGCGCTGTAATGTTCTATGTATCCTGTGGTCAAGTACATAATGGCAAGAGCAGGGGTCTTTAGGGTCGTTGACTCAGAAAGACGTGCAGCACTGAAATAGGCCCTTCGACCCTTCATCCATGCTGCCAGGTTTCCTAAACTGAACTAGTCCCATTTGCCTGTGTTTGGCCCATATTCCTCTAAACATTTCCCCATCCATGTCCCTTTGCAAATATCTTTTAAATGTTGTAAGTGTACCCTCTTTAGCAGCTCATTCCATAAATGCAATACTCTCTATGGGGAAAAGCTTCCCTCTTGGGTCCCTTTTAAATCTTTCTCCTCTCTCAGCTTAAACCAATGCTCTCTAGTTTTGGATTCCTTTACCCTGGGGAAATGATCTCAGCTATTCACTTTTGCTGTGTCCCTCATGACTTTATAAACCTCTATAAGGTCACCCCCCATCCTCCTACACTCCAAAACAAAGTCCCAGTCTATCCAACCTCTCTTTATAATTCAAACCTTCCAGACCCGGTAACGTTCTTGTAAATCTTTCTTGCTCCCTTTCCAGTTTATTAACATGATATTAACATGATTAACATGCAGAGTGAGCAGAATTGTGAACAGTACTCCAAATCTGGCCTTACCAATGTCTGGTAGAATTGTGTAACGTAACAAGGCAACTCCTGTACTCAGTACACTGACTGACGAAGGCAAGCTTGCTAAGCTCCTTCTTCACCACCCTGTCTACCTGTAATGTCACTTTCAAGGAACTAAGTACCTGCACTATTGGGTCTCTTTGTTCACAGAGGTTTTGGACCCTGATCCCCATTACGTACTGACAGTACACTGAGGAGATTATCACTGGTTTTAGTTATTTCTGCAGGATGAGGCGCTGTCTGCGCAAGAGCTTCCTGTCAAGGCTGACACTGAGATAAACAGAGGCCTTTCCCATTACCCTCTCACCACTGTTTCTATTCATAACATCTGGTGATAAATAAGGGTTTTAATGATTCTTTCTATGATAATAATGTCCAAGAAAAAGGAACAAAATGCCCAGACAATTTTAAAATTGAATTATGTTTATTTTCTGGTCAGCAATATCCAAGGAGGCAAACTGTTAGTTCCTGGGAATTATATAAACAAGGAAATTTGTTACAGTAAGTCTAACAAACATCAAAGTGCATTTAGATAGCACCTTTCATCTGGGACAACATCCCAAGGCACTTTGCCAGTGGGTTACCGAACACAGGTTGACATCAGGCTGCATAAAGAGAGTATGAGGTCAGTTGCCCAAACTTTGGTCAAAGAGGCAGCTTTTTCCAAATGACTTAAAGGAAGCAGGGAGCAGGGAGGCAGGGAGGCACAGAGGCACAGAGGCAGGGAGGCACAGAGGCAGGGAGGCACAGAGGCAGGGAGGCACAGAGGTAGGGAGGCAGGGAGGCAGGGAGGCACAGAGGCACAGAGGCAGGGAGGCAGGGAGGCAGGGAGGCAGGGAGGTGTAGGAGAGAATTCCAGAACCCAAGATCTTGTCAACTCATAGAATCATAGAACCCGTATAGTGCAGAAGGAGGCTATTTGGCCCATCAAAGCTGCATTGGCAATAAATCCCAACAAATAGGATTATTGGCAATAATCCTACCCTGCCCCTATTCCTGTAGTCAGACATTTAGCCCATTAATCCCCCCCAACATCCCGCTAACACTAAGGAGAAATTTAGCATGGCCAACCAACTTTATTTGGACTGTGGGAGGAAACTGGAGCACTCAATGGAAACCCATGCAAACATGGGGAGAACATGTACAGACAGTGACTCAAGCTGGGAATTGGACCCGGGTCCCTGGTGCCATGAGACAGCAACATGGTGCCACCGTGCTTTGCTCATGGTGAAGGAAAGCTCACGATTAAAATTGGTCAGAATTAGAGAAGGGCAGATATCTCAGAGGATTGTGGGGCTGGAGGAGATGACAGGAATAGGGAGGGGGCTCGGCCACGGGGGAATGTGAAAACAAATCGGAGAATTTTAAAATCAAGGTGTAGTTCAACCGAGAGCCGGTGGCTCACTGATCTCAGGATATGGGAAGATACTCCTTATAACTGACCAATCGGATAAAGCTCTTAGTCACCTGACCCCTGTCCTCAATGTCCAGCTTTTTGTTTGATCTTCCTCCAGCGAAGCATCATGGGATGTTTAACGACATTGTGACTGTTTTATAAATACGGTCACTCAATGTTCACCATCGGTAAAGGCTGGAACTCCAGTCACAGAGTCACAGGGGTTTACAGCATGGAAACAGGCCCTTCAGCCCATTTTGTCCATGCTGCCCTTTTTTTAACCCCCTAAACTAATCCCAATTGCCCGCATTTGGCCCATATCCCTCTAAACTCATTGTACCCATGTAACTATCTAAATGCTTTTTAAAAGACAAAATTGTACCCGCCTCTACTACTATCTCTGGCAGTTTGTTCCAGACACTCACCATCTTCTGTGTGAAAAAATTGCCCCTCTGGTCCCTTCTGGTCTCACCTTAAACCTATGCCCTCTAGTTTTAGACTCCCCTACCTTTGGGAAAAGATATTAACTATCTACCTGATCTATGCTCCTCATTATTTTATAGACCTCTGTAAGATCACCCCTCAGCCTCCTATGCTCCAGAGGAAAAAGTCCCAAATTAACCAACTGCTTCTTATAACTTAATCCATCAAGTCCCGGTAGCATCCCGGTAAATCTTTTCTGTGCTCTTTCTAGTTTAATAATATCCTTTCTATAATAGGATGACCAGTATTCCAAGTGTGGCCTTACTAATGTCTTGTACAACTTCAACAAGACGTCCCAATTTCTATATTCAATGTTCTGACCAATGAAACCAAGCATGCCGAATGCCTTCTTCATCATTCTGTCCACTGTGACTCCACTTTCAAGGAGCTATGAACCTGTACCCCTAGATCTCTTTGTTCTGTAACTCTCCCCAGTGCCCTACCATTAACTGAGTAAGTCCTGCCCTGGTTCAATCTACCAAAATGCATCACCTCGCATTTATCTAAATTAAACTCCATCTGCCATTCACCAGCCACTGGCTCAATTGACCAAGATCCCGTTGCAATCAGAGATAACTTTCTTCACTGTCCAATATGCCCGTAATCTTGCTGCCATCTGCAAACTTACTAACCATGCCTCCTAAATTCGCATCCAAATCATTAATATAAATGATAAATTACAGTGGACCCAGCACTGATCCCTGAGATACATTGCTTGTCACAAGCCTCCAGTTTGAAAAACAACCCTTTACATCCATTCCCTGACTTCTGTCAAGAAGCTAATTTTTATCCATTTAGATACTTCACCCTGGATCCTGTGAAATTTAACCTTATGCAACAATCTACTATGTGGTACCTTATCACATGCCTTGATAAAGTCCACGTAGACAACATCAATTGCACTGCCCTTATCGACCTTCTTGGTTACCCCTTCAAAAAACTCAATCTAATTTGTGAGACATGGTTTTCCACTCACAAAGCCATGCTGACTGTCCCTAATCAGTCCTTGCTTCTCTTAATGCCTGTAGATCCTGCCTCTCAAAATACTTTCTAACAACTTACCCACCATAGATGTGGGGCTCACTGGCCTGTAATTCCCAGGCTTTTCCCTGCAGCCCTTTTTAAACAAAAGTACAACATTTGCCACCCTCCAATCTTCAGGCCCTTGACTATCAATGATTCAAATATCTCTGCTAGGGGACCTGCAATTTCCTCCCTAGCCTCCCACAATGTCTTGGGATACACTTCATTGAGTCCCGATAATCTCTCCCTCATTACAAGCAAAACGGAAAAGAGATTGTCATCGAGTTCAGGAAGTGTAAAGGAGAACATGCCCCTGTCTACACTAATGGGGACAAGGTTGAAAGATTCGAGAGCTTCAACCTTTTAGGTGTCCAAATCACCAACAACCTGTCCTGGTCCCCCCCATGCTGACACTATAGTTAAGAAAACCCACCAACGCCTCTACTTTCTTAGAAGACTGAGGAAATTTAGCATGTCAGCTATGACTCTCACCAACTTTTACAGATGCACCATAGAAAGCATTCTTTCTGGTTGTATCACAGCTTGGTATGGGCTCCTGCTCTGCCCAAGATCGCAAGGAACTACAAAAGGTCGTGAATGTAGGCCAATCCATCATGCAAACCAGCCTCCCATCCATTGACTCTGTCTACACTTCTCGCTGCCTCAGCAAAGCAGCTGGAATAATTAAGGACTCCATGCATCCCGGACATTCTCTCTTCCACCTTCTTCCTTCGGGAAAAAGATGCAGAAATCTGAGGTCACGGATGAAGCAACTCAAGAACTGCTTCTTCCCTGCCACTGTCAAACTTTTGAATGGACTTACCTTGCATTAAGTTGTTCTCTACACCCTAGCTATGACTGTAACACAACATTCTGCGTTCTCTCCTTTCCTTCTCTATGAACAGTATGATTTGTCTGTGTAGCATGGAAGAAACAACACTTTTCACTGTATACTAATACAAGTGACAATAATAAATCAAATCAAAACAAAATTCAGTTATCGAGTCTGGAATTAGCCTCATTGTTGTTAACAGTAAAACTAACATCACTGGTTGTTAAAAACCCACCTAGTTCATTAATGTTCTTTTAGAGAAGGAAATCTGCTGTCCTTAGCCGGTCTGGCCTACATGTTACTCCAGAGAAACAGCAATGAAGGATGGGCAACAAATGCTGGTGTTATCAGTGATGGTGCATCCTATGAATGAATAAAGCAAGGGAGACTTAAGAGAGGAAAATCCAGAGTTTAGAGACAGTCAGCTGGAGACGCAGACACTAATGTTAAAGCAAAGGCAGTGGGAGGTTATATTTAACAGGCTACAGGAATAAGGGGCAGAATTGGACACTCTCCCAGAATTTCCCACAGGAACCTGGCTCCCAAACCCAAACCCAATCCCACAGTCTGCAGGCAGGGCCTCAGGATGGGAGACCTGATCATTCACCCATTAAGCTTCACGGGAATGACCTCCCAACATTTGTCCAAGGAGCTCCTCAACACAACACAGTCACTGACCAAACTATTCCCCACTCCAGGGATTTCTGCACCAATCACTGTGGCCTATAGCCCTCAGCCATCCTTAACTTTAATTAGGCCTTAGCTGTGGGCCCGACTTGGCAAGTCCCCATGTGTTTTAATGCGAGGAGTGTGACTGGCAAAACAGATGAACTGAAGGCAATAATGTTCGAGAGGAAGTTAAAAGTGGTGGCGGTGACTGAGACGTGGCTAAAGGAAGGGCAGGACTGGCAATTGAATATTCCGGGGTATAAGTGCTTTAGGCATGATAGAGGTGGTTTGAGGAGAGGAGGGGGAGTGGCGTTATTAGTTAAGGATCACATCATAGCAGTGCAGAAGGAAGGTAGTGTGGCTGAGTTTGGAATTGAGTCGCTATGGGTGGAGTTGAGGAATAGGAAGGGAGAGGTTACTATGTTGGGTGTGTACTACAGACCGCCCAAAAGTCCACGTGCCATGGAAGAAGGGATATGTAAGGAAATTTTAGATAAGTGTAGGAAGAATAGGGTAGTTGTAATGGGAGATTTCAATTTCCCTGGGGTAGATCGGAAGGTGCCAAGAGTGGAAGGTGCGGACGGGGAGGAATTTGTACAGTGTGTTTTAGAAGGGTCCTTGGAGCAGTATGTGGATAGCCCGACTAGAGAGGGGGCTATACTGGATCTGGTTCTGGGGAATGAGCCAGGGCAGGTGGTTGACGTTGTAGTAGGACAGCATGTGTCTAATAGTGACCACAACTCTGTCTGCTTTAGGGTATTAATGGAAAAAGATGAAGCCTGCCCTAAGGGGAGGGTGTTAAACTTGGGGGGAGGGCTAGATATAGCCAGATTAGGCAGGATCTTAAGGATACCGACTGGGATAAGCTGTTCGAGGGTAGGTCGACGCTGCACATGTGGGAATCTTTCAAGAGAAAACTAAAATTTTTGCAGGATAGACACGCGCCGGTAAGGAGGAAGGATGGGAAGGGTAGGATTAGAGAACCGTGAGTTACTAGGGATGTTGAGGACTTGGTCAAGAAGAAGCAGGAGGCGTAGGTTAGATCCAGGCAATTGGGGACAGAGGCAGCGCTGGAAAAATATAGAGAGTGTAGACGGGATCTTAAAAGGGGTGTCAGAAAAGCAAAAAGGGGCCACAAAATGGCTTTGGCAGGTAGGATTAAGGAAAATCCTAAGGCATTTTACTCCTATGTAAGGAGCAAAAGGATGGTTAGAGGGAAGATTGGACCTCTCAGGGACAGAGGAGGGGATCTATGCTTAGAGCCTGAGGGGATGGGGGAGATCCTGAATGAATACTTTGTGTCAGTATTCACGCGAGAGAGGGGCCTGATGTCTGATGCTGGCTTTGAGGATTTTGAGGACCCGTTAAAGGAAATAATCATTACAAGGGACGAAGTGTTGGGGCTTTTAGGCAACATAAAGACTTATAAAGCTCCGGGGCCTGCTAAGGGAGGTGAGAGATGACATTGCTGGGCCTCTGACGCAAATCTTTGTCTCTTCTTTGGACACAGGTGAGGTCCCAGAGGACTGGAGGATTGCAAATGTAGTACCGTCGTTTAAAAAAGGGTCAAAGGGATAACCCAGGGAACTATAGGCCGGTGAGCTTGACTTCAGTTATAGGTAAGCTAATGGAGAGGATCCTCAGGGACAGGATGTATGAGCATCTGGAGCGCTGAGATCTGATCAGGGATACGCAGCATGGCTTCGTTAAGGGGAGGTCGTGCCTTACGAACCTAGTGGAATTTTTTGAAGAGGTGACAAAAACGGTTGATGAAGGACAAGCCGTTGATGTCGTCTACATGGATTTCAGTAAGGCATCTGACAAGGTTCCCCATGGTAGGCTGATAAAAAAGGTGAAGGCGCATGGGATACAGGGCCAGGTATGTAGATGGGTTGAGAACTGGCTTGGGAGGAGAAGACAGCGGGTAGTAGTGGAAGGCTCCTTTTCCAACTGGAGGTCAGTCACTAGTGGTGTGCCACAGGGCTCAGTACTAGGACTTCTTCTATTTGTGGTTTATATAAATGACTTGGAAGAGGGGGTAGGTGGTGTGATCAGCAAATTTGCTGATGACACTAAGATGCTTGGATTGGCGGGGACTGAGGAGCAGTGACAGGCAATACAACAGGACATAGACAGGCTGGTAGACTGGGCAGATAGATGGCAAATGGAATTTAATCCGGATAAATGCGAGGTGATGCATTTTGGCCAGAATAATGTAGAGGGGAGTTATAGGATAAAAAGTAAAACTATCCGGAGTATAGAGACGCAGAGAGACCTGGGGGTGCAGGTTCACAAGTTTCTGAAGGTGTCAGTACAGGTGGAGAATGTGATAAAGAAAGCGTATGGTATGTTAGCCTTCATAGGAAGGGGTATAGAATACAAGAGTAGGAGTCTGATGTTGCAGGTGTATAGAACGTTGGTTAGGCCTCACTTGGAGTACTGCGTCCAGTTCTGGTCGCTGTACTACAGGGAGGATGTGGAGGCCCTGGAGACAGTGCAGAGGAGATTTACCAGGATGCTGCCTGGTATGGAAGGGCTGTCTTACGAGGAAAGGTTGAACGCACTGGGGTTGTTTTCCGTTGAAAGACGTCGGCTGAGAGGGGATCTATTAGAGGTATATAAGATTATGAGGGCTATAGATAGAGTAAATGGTGGTAAGCTTTTTCCACCATTAGATTCGGATAGAACGAGGGGTCACGGCCTTAGGGTGAGGGGGGCTAGGTATAAGACTAATATTAGAGGGCATTTTTTCACACAAAGGGTAGTGGGGGTGTGGAATGCACTACCGAGTAAGGTGGTGGGAGCAGGCACGCTAGGGTTGTTTAAGGGTCTCTTGGACAGCCACATGAGCAGTCTGCAGATAGAGGGATATAGTAGGACTGTCTAAATATCTTATTTGTTTCCACAGGCTATTCGGTCCACCTTGTTGACCAACAAGGCGCATGCATTCGGCAGGTCGTGCGAGGGCTGCTCTTGGATGTTACTTCAGGAGTGGCCTAGTGCTTCATGTCGGTAGTGTATGCTTAAACTGGACCATCAGATGGGCAACATGACAGCTCAGAGACTATCGCTGTTGCTGTGCAGACACATGGATTTGGGCCTGTGTCTGCGGGAGTTTGCGCGTTCTCCCCGTGGTCGCATGGGTTTTCTCCGGGTGCTCCGGTTTCCTCCCACATCCCAAAAATGTGCTCTTAAGCTGATTGGGTAACAAATTGTCCCTATATTGGTCTCTATATGTCATTAAGACGTTAGGATGGCGGCGCGGGCTCGTTGGGCCGAAGGGCCTGTTTCCCGTGCTGTGTTGTTCTTTGTTCTTTGTTTGCTTTCCCATCAGCCTCAGAAACTTACCCAATCAAGCCCTCTGATTGGTCAGGCAGCTTCAGGACTCCACCCACCACCCCTGATTGGACAGTGGGCCAATTAGGAGGCTGTCCCCTGGTAAACTCACCGAGCTCAGGACCCTCCGGGGAACCTTTCGAGCTGAAATCCAAGCGTCGAATTCCTTGTCAAATTCCATCCATTATCTCTCTGTCTCTGCAGACACTGCCTTATTAGCTGCATACTCCCACCATTTTCAGTTCTTATTTCAGATTTCACGCATTATTTTGCTTCTCTAAATAACGTTTCAAATACAATGAAAGGCATTGTTCTTTTTTCCCTTTTGTTTCTTAGTAAAGGAAGTTAGCACGGATGGCAGAGCAGGCAGTGCAATATTTCTCTTGTGGGATGTTTGAAGTGAAGTACACCACTGGTGTCCCAGCTGTGTCCAGCTGCAGGAAGTGCTCCCAATTCCAGCTCCTTGGAGTCCGCGTTAGGGAACTGGAGCTGGAACTGATGAACTCAGGATCATTCGGGAGACAGAGACAGTTATAGATAAAAGCTACAGGGAGGTGGTTACTCCTAGAAATGAGGATACTTGGGTGAGTGTTAGAAGGAGAAGTCAGTGCAGCGATCCTCTGTGGCCATTCCTCTGTCTAACAAGTATACCGTTTTGGGGAGGATGATTCATCAGCGGTAATCCATGGGGTCGAGGTCTCTGGCACAGAGTCTGCCCCTGTTGCTCAGGAGGAAAGCGGAGGGGAGAGGAATAGAGCATTGCAGATTCTGTAGTTAGGGGAAAAGAAAGAAGATTCTGTGGGAATGAGAGAGTCTCACGGTTGGTGTGTTGCCTCCCTGGTGTCGGGGTCCGTGATGTCTCAGATCATGTTTTCGGTATCCTTAAGGGGGAGGGGGACAAGCCCCAAACCGTGATCCACATAGGCACCAACGACATTTAGGAAAAGGGATGGGGATGTAAGGCAGAAATTCAGGGAGTTAGGATGGAATCTTAGATCTAGAACAGAATTGTTATCTCTGGTTTACTACACATGCCACGTGCTAGCAAGGAGAGGAATAGAGAGAGAGAGCAGTTGAACATGTGGCTACAGGGATGGTGCAGGAGGGAGGGATTCAGATACCTGGATAATTGGGAGCATTCTGGGGTAGGTGAGACTTCTACAAACAGGATGGTCTACACCTGAACCAGAAGGGTACCAATATCCTGGGGGGAAATTTGCTAATGCCTTTCGGGAGAGGGATGGAAATCTGGATTGTTGCTCCAGTGTATTGGAGATTGAGAGTAGTGAGGTCATAAATAAGGTTTCAAGGTCGGAGAAGTGTACTAGCAGGCTAGAAGGTGGTTTGACATGTATCTACGTCAATGCCAGGAGCATCTGGAATAAGTTAGGTGAACTTGAAGCATGAATGTTGTGGCCATTCCAGAGACATGGATAAGGCAGGAACAGGAATGGTTATTGCAGGTTCTGGGGTTTAGATGTTTCAGTAAGATCGGGGAAGGTGGTAAAAGAGGGGGAGGTGTAGCACTGTTAGTTGAGGACAGTATTACAGTGGCAGAAAGAATGTTTGATGAGGTCTCATCTACTGAGGTAGGATGGGCTGAGGTTAGAAACAGGAAAGGAGAGGTCACCCTGTTGGGAGTTTTTTATAGGCCTCCAAAAGGTTCCAGAGATGTAGAGGAAAGGATTGCAAAAGTGTTTCTAGGTAGGAACAAAAGTAATAGGGTAATAGTTATGGAGTCTCTAACTTTGCAAATATTGACTGAAAAGGGATCAGTTTTTGTCCAATGTGTGGAGGAGGATTTCCTGACACAGTATGTAGATAAGCCAACAAGAGGCAAGGCCACATTGGATTTGGTACTGGGTAATGAACCAGGCCAGGTGTTAGATTTGGAGGTGGATGATCACTTTGGTGATAGTGACCACAATTCGGTTACGTTTACTTCAGCAATGGAAAGAGATATGTACATATCGCAGAGTTAGATTTATAGCTGGAGGAAAGGAAACTATAATGTAATTAAGCAATATTTAGGATGCATAGGATGTGGAAGGGAACTGCAGGAGATGAATTGAATTGTGGAGCTTATGTGAGGAACATCTACTGCTACTTGGTAAATATGTACCTGTCAGAAGGGAGGAAATGGTCGAGCGAGGAAACCGTGGTTTATTAAAGAAGTTGAAGAGAAAGAAGGAGAGTTATGTCAAGATGAAACATGAAGGCTCATTTAAGGGTGCTTGAGAGTTACAAATTAGCCAGAAAGGACCTAAAGAGAGAGCTAAGAAAAGCCAGGAGAGGACATGAGAAGTCTTTGACAGGCAGGATCAAGGAAAACTCTAAAGCTTTCTGTTGGTATGTCAGGAATAAAAGAATGACTAGCGTAAGATTAGGCCAATCAAGGAAGTAGTGGGAAATTGTGCATAGAGTCTGAAAAGATAGGAGAGGTGCTAAATGAATATTTACACAGGAAAAAGACAATGTTGTCGAGGAGAATGCTGAGATACAGGCTATTAAACTAGATAGGATTGAGGTACATAAAGAGGAGGTGTTAGCAATTCTGGAAAGTATGAAAATAAATAAATCCCCTGGGCTGGATGAGATTTATCCTAGGATTCTCTGGGAGGCTAGGGAAGAGATTGTAGAGCCTTTGGCTTTGATCTTTGTATCGTTATTGTCCATAGGAATAGTGCCAGAAGACTGGAGGATAGCAAATGTTGTCTCCTTGTTCAAGAAGGGGAGTAAAGACAATCCTGGTAATTATAGAGCAGTGAGTCTTACTTCTGTTGTGGACAAAGTTTTGGAAAGGACTATAAGAAATAGGATTTATAATAATCTAGAAAGGAATAATTTGAATAGGGATAGTCAACACGATTTTGTTAAGGATAGGTCGTGCCTCACAAACTTTATTGAGTTCTTTGAGAAGGTGCCCAAAGAGGTGGATAAGGATAAAGCAGTTTGTGTGGTGTATATGGATTTCAGTAAACTGTTTGATAGGTTCCCCACAGGAAGGTATTGCAGAAGATATGGAGGAATGGGATTGAGAGTGATTTAGTGATTTGGATCAGAAATTGGCTAGCTATAAGAAGACAGAGGGTGGTGGTTGATGGGAAATGTTCATCCTGGAGTTCAGTTATTACTGGTGTATCGCAAGGATCTGTTTTGTGTTTGTCATTTTCATAAATGACCTGGAAGAGGATGTAGAAGGATGGGTTAGTAAATTTGCAGAATACACTAAACTCGGCAGAGTTGTGGACAGTGTGGAAGGATGTTGCAAGTTACAAAGGGGCATGGATAAGCTGCAGAACTGGGCTGAGAGATGGAAAATGGAGTTTAATGTGGTAAAGTGTGAAGTGATTCACTTTGGAAGGAGTAACAGGAATACAGGGTACTAGGCTAATGGTAAGCTACTTAGTAGTGTGGATGAGCAGAGAGATCTCGGTGTACATGTGCATAGATCCCTGAAAGTTGGCACCCAGGTTGATAAGGTTGTTCAGAAGGCATACGGTGTGTTAGGTTTCATTGGTAGAGGGATTGAATTTCAAAGAACAAAGAACAAAGAGCAACACAGCATGGGAAACAGGCCCTTCGGCCCAACGAGCACACGCCGCCGTCCGAACGTCTTGATGACATATCCTTGACTTTAGGCTATGCCTATTGTTGAAGATTCCCATATAGGGACCAATATAGGGACAATTTGTTACCCAATCAGCCTAAGAGCACATTTTTGGGATGTGGGAGGAAACCGGAGCACCCGGAGAAAACCCACGCAACCACGGGAGAACGCGCAAACTCCCGCAGACACAGGCCCAAATCCATGTGTCTGCACAGCAACAGCGATAGTCTCTGAGCTGTCATGTTGCCCATCAGATGGTCCAGTTTAAGCATACACTGACGACGTGAAGCACTAGGCAACTCCTGAAGCAACCTCCAAGAGCAGCTCTCGCACGACATGCCGCATGCATGCCCCTTGTTGGTCAACAAGGTGGACCGAATTGCCTGCGGAAACAAATAAGACTTAATTAATCATGCTAAAAAAAAACTAAGACATTCCCGAGACGAAACTAAAAGATAGTCTACTACTATTTGGTCCTCCCGATATTCAAACAGTCCTGCTATATCCCTCTATCTGCAGACCGCTCATGTGGCTGTCCAAGAGACCCTTAAACAACCCTAGCATGCCTGCTCCCACCACCTTACTTGGCAGTGCATTCCACACCCCCACTACCCTTCGTGTGAAAAAATGCCCTCTAATATTCGTCTTATACATAGCCCCCCTCACCCTGAGCCCGTGACCCCTCGTTCTATCCATTTCTAATGGTGGAAAAAGCTTAACACCATTTACTCTATCTATACCCCTCATAATCTTATATACTTCTAAAAGATCCCCTCTCAGCCGACGTCTTTCAAGGGAAAACAACCCCAGTGTTTTCAATCTTTCCTCGTAAGACAGCCCTTCCATACCAGGCAGCATCCTGGTAAATCTCCTCTGCACTCTCTCCAGGGCCTCTACATCCTTCCTGTAGTACGGCGACCAGAACTGGATGCAGTACTCCAGATGAGGCCTAACCAACATTCTATACACCTGCAACATCAGACTCCTACTCTTGTATTCTATACCCCTTCCTATGAAGGCTAACATACCATACGCTTTTTTTATCACATTCTCCACCTGTACTGACACCTTCAGAGACTTGTGAACTTGCACCCCCAGGTCTCTCTGCATCTCTATACTCCGGATAGGTTTACCTTTTATCCTATAACTCCCCTCTACATTATTCCGGCCAAAATGTATCACCTCGCATTTATCCGGATTAAATTCCATTTGCCATCTATCTGCCCAATCTACCAGCCTATCTATGTCATGTTCTATTGCCAGGCACTGCTCCTCAGTACCCGCCAATCCAATCATCTTAGTGTCATCAGCAAATTTGCTGATCACACCACCTACCCCCTCTTCCAAGTCATTTATATACACCACAATTTCGGAGCCATGAGGTCATGTTGCAGCTGTACAAAACTCTGGTGTGGTCATACTTGGAGTATTGCATACAGTTCTGGTCACCACATTATAGAAAGGATGTGGAAGTATTGGAAAGGGTGCATAGAAGTTTACCAGGATGTTGCCTGGTATGGTGGGTAGGTCTTATGAGGAAAGATTGAGGGACTTGGGGTTGTTTTCATTAGAGAGAAGAAGATTAACAAGTGATTTAATAGAGGCATACAAGATGATCAGAGGATTAGATAGGGTGGATAGTTAGAGCCTTTTTCCTCGGATGGTGATGGCTAACACGAGGAGACATAGCTTTAAATTGAGGGAGTGATAGACATAGGACACTTATGAGAGGTAGGCTCTTTACTCAGAGGGTAGTAAGGGTATGAAGTGCCCTGCCTGCAGCAGTTGGACTCGTCAACATTAAGGGCATTTAAATGGTCATTGGATAAACATATGGATGATATTGGAATAGAGTAGATTAGATGGGTTTTAGATTGGTTTCACAGATCGGTGCAACATAAGGACCAAGGGGCCTGCACTGCGCCGTAATGTTCTACGTTCTATGTTCTCTGGGGATGGGGACATCTCACAGCCAAACAGTGGAAGGGAAGTTATGAAGGGAATTGTGCAGCAATTTGATGCAGAGACTTTGATTTGTGAGATCAACCATTAATTAATCAATAATGAGTTGATTGAACCTTTTAGACAGGTCTTATGATGCCCAGAGAATACATACAGTTAAGAGGGAGGCCATTCAGCCCATTAGGTCTGCACTGACTCCCCGTGAAAGCATCTTACCTAGGCCCAACTCCACAATATCCCTGTAACCCAGTGCATTTACCATTGCTCCCCCATCTAATCTACACCTCTAGACATTAAGGGTAATTTAGCATGGCCAATCAACCTAACCCGCACATCTTTGGACTGTGGGAGAAACTGGAGCACCTGGAGGAAACCCATGTACATACAGGGAGAATGTGCAAACTCCACACAGACAGTGAACCAAGATCAGAATGAAAATATCATTGATTGTCGTAAAACCCACCTGGTTCATTAATGTCCTTTAGGAAATCTGTCATTCTTGCCTTGTCTGACCTACATGTGACTCCAGAGCCACAGCAATGTGGAGACTCTGAAATATCCAGCTCACATTCAGCCCAAGGATGATTAAGGATCAAAGAATCCCAACCGTGTAGAAGGAAGTTTTACAGCCCACTGAGTCTGCACTAACTCTCTGACAGAGTATCTTATCTATGCCCACTCCCTCACCCTATCCCTCTAACCCCACACACTTAAATCTCACAGGATCCAGGGTGAAATCAATACAAAATCGGCTTCTGACAGATAGTTGTAGAGGGTTGTTTTTCAAACTGGAAGCCTGTGATCAGCGGTGTGCCTCAGGGATCAGTGCTGGGTCCACTGTTACTTGTCATTTATGTTAATGATTTGGATGAGAATAGAGGAATCATGGTTAGTAAGTTTGCAGATGATACCAAAATTAGTGGCATAGTGAACAGTGAAGAAAGTTATCTTCAATTACAACAGAATCTTGATCAATTGGGCCAGTGGGCTGACGAATGGCAGATGGAGTTTAATTTAGATAAATGCGAGGTAATGCATTTTGGTAGATTGAACCAGGATAGGACTTATTCAGTTAATGTTTGACATTGGGGAGAGTTACAGAACAGAGAGATCTAGGGATACATGTTCATTGCTCCTTGAAAGTGGAGTCACAGGTGGACAGAGTGATGAAGAAGGCATTCGGCATATTTGGTTTCAAGAATCAGAACATTGAATACAGAAGTTGGGATGCCTTGTTGAAGTTGTACAAGACATTGGTAAGGCCACATTTGGAATACTGTGAGCAATTCTGGTCACCCCATTATAGAAAGGATATTATTAAACTAGAAAGAGTGCAGAAAAGATTTACTAGAATGCTACCGGGACTTGATGGATTGAGTTATAAGGGAAGGCTGGATAGACTGGGATGTTTCTCTCTGGAGCATAGAAAGCTGAGGAGTGACCTTATAGAGATCTATAAAATAATGAGGGGCATAGATCAGCGAGATAGTCAATATCTTTTCCCAAACGTAGGGGAGCTTAAAACATAGGTTTGGGGTGAGAGGGGAGAGATACAAAAGTATCCAGAAGGGCAATATTTTCACACAGAGAATGGTGAGTGTCTGGAACAAGCTGCCCGAGGTAGTAGTAGAGGCAAGTACAATTTTGTCTTTTAAAAAGCATTTAGATAGTTACATGGGTACGATGGGGATAGAGGGATAAGGGCCAAATGTGGGCAATTGGGATTAGCTTAAGGGTTTTAAAAAGAAAAAGGGCAGCATAGACAAGTTGGACTGAGGGGCCTGTTTCCATGCTGTAAACCTCTATGAGTCTATGACCTACAATGGCTAATCCCTCTAACCTACACATCCTGGGACACTAAGGAGCAATTTAGCACAGCCAATCCACCTAATCCGCAAAACTTTAGACTGTGGGAGGAAACCAAAGCACCCCGAAGAAACCCACGCAGACACAAGGAGAATGTGCAGACTCTGCACAGTGACCCAAGGCCAGAATTGAACCCAGGTCCTTGAGTCTGTGAAGCAGCACTGTTAACCACTGTGAGAAATGAATGCCAGCGATGCTCAAATCTCATGAAAGAATAAAGTAGAAAGGAACCCCCACCCAACCCCCACAGTGCTGCTAGGGAAGTAGCTCCAGGATTTTGACCCAGCGACAGTGAGGGAATGGCGATATATTCCTAAGTCAGGATGGTGAGTGATAAGGAGGGGAACTTCCAGGTGATGGTGTTCCCAGGTATCTGCTGCCCTTGTCTTTCCAGGTGGTGACGGTGAGGTTTAGAAGGCGTTGACTTGGCAAACTGTAGCTGTAGTTTTTCTATGATAAGCTGTTGCCGTGTATCATATTCATTCATTCATGGCAGACGCTCTGGGATTTGATAGGAGATGGAAACTGAGGGAACTGCAGAGGATATAGTACTCGGAATCACTGGTTCGGAGTTTCCCCGGGGGGTCAGCGAGAACGGATGTCAAATGATATTTAACTAAGTAGGTATTTGAATTTGGGCTTTCCAGCCTTCCCCCTAGAGATTAAAAAAACACCCAAATTTCACACGGAGTACAATGACAGAGCAGACTGCAAGAACAGAGCTGGACCTGCAATAATGTAAAAACGCTTTCTTCAGAGCCAAATTCCTGGTGTTCGGGAAGTGACGTTTCCTGAGGGATTTTCCTATAAGGGGCACTCAATTTCTTAAGTCCCATCCTTCAATATTCACCCTTTCCCCTGATGCGCACACACACACACACAAAAATAAATGCTATAACCACCCCTAATAATGAATTAACCAGAAATAAAATGGCATTGAATCTATCCCCACCTCCTCACAGAATTTCCCAAAGAAAGTTTTGCCAAACACGGGGGAAAGAATAATTTCCCATCACAGGAGAAATAAAATGAAAGTAATTAAAAATCAGCTTTACTGCCCAAGGTCAGATCTGGGTGACACGGTGATTAGCACGGCTGCCTCACAGCGCCAGGGACCCGGGTTCAATTCCAGCTACGGGTCACTGTCTGAGTGGAGTCTGCACGTTCTAATACAGCTAAACGGGAAAGAGTGCAGAAAAAATTTACCCGGATGATACTGGGACTTGACGATTTGAGTTATGAGAGGCTGGATAGATTGCGACTTTTTTCTCTACAGTGCACACAGCTGAGGGGTGATCTTAAATAAGTCTATAAAACAATGAGAGGCACAGATCAGCCAGATAGTCAATATCTTCTTCCAAATGTAGGGGAGTCTAAAACTAGAGGGCATAGGTTTAAGATGAGAGGGAAGAGATATAAAAGTGTCCAGAGGGACAATTTGTTCACACAGAGTGTGATGAGTGTCTGGAACAAGCTGCCAGAGGTAGTAATAGAGGTGGATACAATTTTGTTTTTTAAAAATTAGATAGTTATATGGATATGGTGGGTATAGAGGGATATGGGCCAAATGCAGGCAACTGGAATTAGCTGTGGGTTTTTAAAAAACAGGTGGCATGAACAAAGAACAAAGAACAACATAGCACGGGAAACAGGCCCTTCGGCCCAACGAGCCCGCGCCGCCGTCCTAATGTCTTAATGACCGAAGGGCCTGTTTCCATGCTGTAAACCTCTATGACTCCATTCTCCCTGTGTCTCTGTGGGTTTCCTCTGGACACTCCGGCTCCCTCCCACATTCCAAAGATGTGTGGGTTAGGTTGATTGGCTGTGTTAAATCGATCCTAGTGTTGGGAGATTACTGGGATAAATGTGTAGGGTTACGGGAATTGGTGGGATTGTGATCGGTGCTGGCTTGATGGGCCGAATAGCCTCTTCCCGCACTGTAGGGATTCTAGGTTCTGTGTTAAAGGAGGGTGCCTGATGTTAAAAAAAAACAAGAGGGAAACAAGAATACAGATCCCAACTGTTTTCTTTCCTTCTGGGTTTCCAAAACTTTCTGCGGTTTATTTTCATGATATCTGCTGAATGAACCCAGCTGCTAAACATGTGAACATTTGGGGTTTTGTTCTGAGGAACTGGAGATTTCTCACTTCTCTAAATATGAAACAAGCAAGTCCCCCCACCCCAGCATCAGCCAGGCTAGGGGAACAGGGTCAGTCACAGGATTTCAGGTGACGGGACAGACTTTGATTTACCCTGAGACTGACTCGAGGGATTTTTTTTGGCTGTTCCCTCTGAGTCACTCCTTAGCAATTTGTTACTTTCAGTTTACCAGCGCTGTCTCTCTCTATCACATCAGAGAGGAGGAAGTGAAGTGACTTCCTGGTTAGAGAGTGAGAGATTGTTCAGACACTGCGGATACGGCGTGAAGATGAAGGCTGTGTCTCTGCTGCTGTTACTGTCTGTGCCTGTTCTGGGTATGTACTGAGCACTGCCACTCTCTCTGTAACTGACTGACCAAGGGAGGTTGAGTAAGCAAATGGGGAATCGAAACAGAAAGTGCTGGAGAAATCAAACCAGTTTAGCAGTGTCTGTGGAGAGAGTTAGTTAACCTTTGGAAATCAGTGTAATCCTGCTGGGGATGGCGTGGTGGTCAGCACTGCTGCCTCACAACACTTGGATGTGACTGTGTGGAGTCTCTCGATGTCTGTGCGAGTTTCCTCCGGCTGCTCCGGTTTCTTCCCACACTCCAAAGGTCTGCAAGTTAGGTGGATTGGCTATGCTAAATTGTCCCCTTGCGTCCAGAGATGTGTAGATTAGGAGGCACCATTGACTCTGTCTATATCTCTCGCTGTCTCAGCCAAGCAGCCAGTATAGTTAAGGACCCCACGTGCTCCGAACTTTCTCTCTTCCACCTTCTTCCTTCGGGAAAAAGATACAAAAGTCTGAGGTCACGTACCAACCAACTCAAGAACAGCTTCTTTCCTGCTGCTGTCAGACTTTTGAGTAGACCTACCTTGCATTAAGTTGCTCTCTTTCTACACCCTAGCTATGGCTGTAACACTATGTTCTGCATTCTCTCATTTTCTTCTCTATGAACAGTATGTTTTGTCTGTACAGCACGCAAGAAACAATACTTTTCGTTGTATGCTAATACATGTGACAATGATAAATCAAATCAGATTAGAATGGAGTTGTGGGGATATGATGGGAAGAGGAGGGATTGGTTGGCCCTGGATAAGATGCTCTTTCAGAGGGACAATGTTGATTCAATGGGCCGAATGGCCTCCTTCTGATGATAGGGATTCTATGGTTCTATTGCGGGATTAGAGAGGGAGACTGTGTTCAGTAAATTCACTAATTTGTAAAGATCAAGAAAGATTTGTTAGTAAAAGATATAGTGGAATTTCTGTTTCTCTCCCTCTCTGTCTTTCTCACTGTCTGTCCCTCCCCTTGTCTGTTGTTTTTTTCTGTTTTCTGTACCCCCCCACCGCTGGTCTTCAGCTTTTTTCTACAAATAATCCAGAAACCCAGATTGAAGCTCTGGTGAAGCAGATTCGAATCCCACCACAGCAGATGTAATTTAAATTCAAACAATGAAATCTGGGTTTAAAAACTAATCTCAATAAGAATGTCCATGAAACCATTATTAATTGTCAGATAAACCTATTTGGTTCACTAATGTCCTTTAGGGAAGGAAATCTGCTGTCTTTACCCGGTCTGGCCTACAGTAACTCCAGGGCCACAGCGATGTGATTGACTCTCTGCTGCCCTCTGAAATGGTTCAGTCAGACCCTCACTTGTATCAATCACTCGCTTACCATCACCTTCTCAACTAAGGACGGGCAGCAAATGGTGGTCTCCCAGCCACACCCATGTCTAACTTATATTATCTGAACGGAGTTGTTGCAGTGCTTGGTGTTTATGTTTAGAAAATGCTAACAGGATGAGACAGGATAGATTCAGAAAGAATATTCCCGATGATGGGGGAGTCCAGAACTAGAGGTCACAGTTTGAGAGTCACAGAGTCATAGAGGTTTACAGCATGGAAACAGGCCCTTCAGCCCAAATTGTCCATGCCATCTCTTTTTTTAAACCCCTAAGCTAATCCCAATTGCCCGCATTTGGCTCATATCCCTCTATACCTATTGTACCCATGTAACTATGTAAATGCTTTTTAAAAGTCAAAATTGTACCCGCCTCTACTACTACCTCTGGCAACTTGTTCCAGACACTCACCACCCTCTGTGTGAAAATTTGCCCCTCTGGACGCTTTTGCATCTCTCCCCTCTCACCTTAAAACTATGCCCTCTGGTTTTAGATTCCCCTATCTTTGGGAAAGGATATTGACTATCTAGCTAATCAGTGCCCCTCATTTTCTCAATCTCTACAATGACCCTCAGCCTGCTACGCTCCAGAGAAAAAAGTCCCAGTCTATCCAGCTTCTCCTCATAACTCAATCCACCAAGTCCCGGCAGCATCCTAGCAAAACCTTTTCTGTACTCTTTCTAGTTCAATAAAATCCTTTCTACAAAGAGATTTGAAAACAAGAGTGGAAATTTTAAAATCAAGACATTGTTCGACCAGATGCTAATGTGGGTCAGAGATCACAGAGAGTGATAGGGGAACAGGACTTGGGCCGGTTAAAACAGAGATGAAGTCAAGTTGATAGAACATGGGAGAACAGCCAAGGGAGATGGATAGACATTGATATGAAATATAAACTCTGTTTCTCTCTCCCAAGTCACTGCCTGAGCAGCATATCCTGTGTTTATTTCAGATTTCCAGCATCCACAGTCTTGAGCTGGATAAACATGTGCGAGATGAGGGATTATTGTCTATGCCCATATTTCTAAAGTTTAGGCAAAGTATCTCCTTGGAACATATAACATTCTATCAGAGCTCAAGAGCGGAGGTGCTGATTTCCATTCTCATCAGGAGAAGCTAGAATGAAGGCCACAGTTTCAGAATAAAGGGTTAGTTATTGGAGGCTGAGATGAGAACTTTCTTCATTGCAAGCATTGTGATTTTTTTTGGAATTCCCTACTGCAGAGGGACATGAATTCTGGTCGTGCAGGGGAGGTTGATTGGCTATGTTACATTTCGTAGGATCATAGAATTATGAAATCGGCCCATTGAGTCTGCACTGGCCACAATTCCATCCAGGCCCTATCCCCATAACCCCATACGTTTTCCCTAGTTAGTCCTTCTGATACTAAAGGGCAATTTAGCATGGCCAATCTACCTAACATGCACATTTTTGGAGAACACGAGGAAACCGGACAACTGGAGGAAACCCACCCAGACACGGGGAGAATATGCAAACTCTACACTGACAGTGACCCGAGCTGGGATTCGAACCTGGTGTCCCTGGCAGCGTGAGGCAGCAGTATCATCCCTTCGTGTCCCAAAATATGTAGGCTGGGGAGATTAGCGGTATAAATATGTGGGGTTAGGGGGATAAGGATTGGGTAAGATGTTCTGTTGGAGAGTTGGTGCAGACTCAATGGGCCGAATGGCCTCTGATTGCACTTTGGGGATTCTATGATTCACCCATGTTCTAAGGACAGGAAATTCTGTCCAATGAGAGCAATGGGGAATCCCCGACTGTGTCCTATCTCCACGTGAAAAAATGTAACCTGACTTCATGGTGGTGGAGTTATTTAAATTCCAGAAATATTTTCAGAGTTTGGGGGTTTTTCATTCTGTAACCCTGACTTCAAAACAAAAGCCTAGTCACTTGCAAAGCCTTGCTACTGTGTGGGCTTTGTTGAGTGTCGCACCTACCAGATGATTTGTTTCCTTTGAACACTCTTTCTCACACCGCTGAGGGATATGGAAAGGAGTTGTGGCTTTGCCACAATGAAGGAAGTCTCTCACGCTACACACCAGCGTTGGTTAACTGGAAATTTAAAGCTAAATTTATTCCTGCCTTGTGATCTCGAGGCTTCTCATCAGAGTCTGAATCATACAGCGAAGATGGTAACCATTTGACCCATCATGGCAATGCTAGCCCTTGATATCACAGGATGGTCACAGCATGAAAGGAGTCCATTCGGCCTCTCATAAGCAGTCTGGCTCCTTTAAAATACAATTCACCTAGTTCCCCTCCCCCACAACCTTTCCCCGTAAATCTGCCAATTTTTCACTTCATGTATTTATCTGGTTCTCTTTGAGTCTGCTTCCACCACATTCTCAGTACACTCCAGATCCTCCCTGAGGAAGGATAGATTTTCTCCTGAGGCCTTTGATTTTTTAGGCCAATTACGTTAAACTCTGTCCTCCCAGCAGTTTTTCAAGAAGTTAAAATTGCAGAATTAAAAACGCTAATTTCTGGAATCCAGTGGAATTTGAACGCTTCAGTCACCGTAAATTCAATGGCCCAGTTTGTTCATGAGTGGTGGATTATAGTGGACTTTCCCCACTGTGATCATTGCTTACACAGACAAGAGCATGATAAACAGTAGGCTACTCAGCCCTTTGAGGCTGTTCCAATACTCAATGATATCACAGCTGGCAGCCACACCAGTCAGTGGGCCAATTGAGACCTTTTGGTGGACAACTAATGCCCGCTAAAGGGGCTCATTCCAGTGCCGCGCTGGCATTACACTGGTGGTGGGAGTACTTCAGGCCAAGTGGTTGGTCCTGTGCGGGCTGGCGGTAGTGGGTGGGAATGGGGGTAAGCGGGGTGGGGGGGTGTGAAATTCGCCATGACAGGCTCCCACTGAACCCCACCAAGGTGTAACACCCTCCCCCTCCAATCACGGCCTCTCAAACCTCTAATCACTGACTCAGTCCCTCTGGTTCTTAACTCTTCTGTGAGTTTCTCCCGATCTACTGTTACGATTTTCAACACCTGTATAAATCTCCTCTTAAGCTTCTCTCCTCTAAGGAGAACATGGCTGTTTGGAGAATATTGGCCTCCCTCTGGGGTTGATGGGAAAGCAGAGTGATGTTACTGGTATGAAGGCAGTTTATTGACACTTTGCATTTTGGAATTGCAGTAAGAAGCAATGTAGAGTCAGTGTCCGTGGAAGTGCCGGCGAGTGTGAGTGGGACAGTCGGACACTCCGTCCTGCTGCCGTGCAAGTTCACCTCCCCCTTTATGAGTTACACGACTTTTGAGATTTCCGTCATCTGGAAAATGAAGACGTTTTACAAAGGGCCAGTTCTCTTCAACTCGACAAACAAAGTCAGGAGCCAGGAAACATTCGAGAACGTCGTTCACACAAATGTCAACGGCCGCTACAGATTGGCCGGGGACCCCAGGAAAAACAACGCTTCGTTAGAACTGAGGAGCGCCACCTTGGAGGACAACAATCAGTACTTCTGCCGAGTGGAAATCAAACGTAAGGGATTACCGCCTTACATGCGGGAAACCAACCCCGGAATCACCCTGAAAATAACAGGTAAACTCAACATTAATTGCTGGGGTTTGGGCAGAGATACTGATTAGAGTTAGATCAGTCTGACAGATGGGTGAAAATATCTCCCTCCTGCTCTGAGATCCTCTGTGACATGCAACGCTCTGGAGATGTTATACGAGGTTGACGGGGTCATTGCTCCTTCTCCATGATCTTTGTGTCCTTTGACATGGTCAGTCGCCCCTCCAATGTCTGTCCCTCCATTGCCCAGTGTATTTTCACTGGCCTTCAGGCAGACATGCCGAGTGGATGGTCCATCCTGAGGTCTCCAGCAATCCAGATGTTTATCTCCAGCTAATCCCATTCATTCTGTTTAATATGGAGATAGGGCTGAAGGTACTGGATACACAAAGGCAGTGGGTCCTGACAATGTTCCAGCAATAGTACTGAAGACTTTCTGTGCCCCTAGCCAGCACAGTTACAATTTCTGCAAGAATAAGTGAGAAAATGCTCTTGGAGAGAAAGGGATCAAAGAATATGGGGGAGGGCAGATCAGAGCTGGATGATTAGCCATGATCATAATGAATGGGGGAGTAAGTTTGAAGAGCTGAATGGCCTCTTTCCTTTCTATTCTCAGTGTTTCTAACATGGGCATCTACCTAACAATGTGGACAATTGCTCAGGAATAACCTGTACACAAGGAACAGGTCAAATCCAATCCAACCAATTATTGCCCCATTAGTCTACTCACAATCATCAGTAAAGTGAATGGAAGTTTAAGTTTATTTATTAATCTTGCAAGTAGATTTACATTAACACTGCAATGAAGTTACTGGGAAAATCCACAAACTGATACCTGTTCGGGTACACTGAGGGAGAATTTAGCATGGCCAATGCACCCTAACCAGCACATCTTTCAGACTGTGCAAGAAAACCAGAGCACATAGAGGAAACCCACACAGACACAGGGAGAATGTGCAAACACTGCACAGACAGTGACCCGAGCTGGGAATTGAACCTGGGTCCTTGGTGCTGCAGGGATCATTGGTAGTGCTATCGAGTGGCACTTACTGAGCAATAACCTGCTTCCTGATGCACAGTTTGGGTTCCAGCAAAGTCTCTCAGTTCCTGATCTCAATATTGGTTCGAACATGGACAAAAACGCTGAACTCCACTTGCCCTTGGATCAAGACACTAATAACTTTCCAAAAATGCTGAATAATCCATAAGAACATAAGAAATAGGAGCAGGAGTATGCCATCCAGCCCCTCGAGCCTGCCCCGCCGTTCAGTAAGATCATGGCTGATCTGTAGTGGTTCAGTTCCACTGTCCCACTTTCTCCCAATAACCCTTAATTCCCTTGTCAATTAAAAACCTATCCACTCTTGACTTGAACGTATTCAGTGAGGAAGCCTCCACTACCTCATCAGGCAGAGAATTCCAAAGATTCACCACCCTCTGCGTGAAGAAACCCCCTCCGCAACTCTGATCTGAACCGCCCCCCCCCACTAATCTTGAGGCTGTGCTCTCTATTTTTGTTAAGTGGGAAGAGTCTCAACCTCTACCTTATCCATCCCCTTCATTATCTTATACATCTCTATAAGATCCCCTCTCAGCCTTCTAAACTCCAAAGAGTACAAACCTAGCCTATTCAGTCTCTCCTCATAATCCAACACCCTCATCTCCGGTATCAGCCTAGTAAACCTTCTCTGCACCCCCTCCAAGGCCAATATATCCTTCCTCGAATTCGGCTACCAAAACTGCACACAGTACTCCAGCTGCTGCCTCACCAGTGCCCTGTACAGCTGCAACAGAACCTCCCTACTTCTATATTCTAAAATCCAGAGACAAAAGTGGGAGAAATAAATACAATAACTATCATCAGACAAAAAGTACCAGGGAAACTAATAGGACTAAAGGCTGTTAAGTCCCCTGAATCTAATGGTTGCATCTGAGGATATTGAAGGAAGTACCTCCAGAGATAGTGGATATATTGGTCATCAACTTCCTAGAATCCTTAAATTCTGGAAATGTCCCAGGGGATTGGAAAAGTCCCAATGTAACACCCTCATTCAAACAGAGAGAGAAAAACAGACAACCAGTTAGTCCAACATCTGTCATTGGGAAAATGTTAGAGTTTATTATGAAGGATGTAATAGCAGAGTGTTTAGGAATACACAATATAATCAAACAGAGTCAGCATGGCTTCAGGAAGGGGAGAGCATACCTGAAATTGATTGGAATTACTTGAAGTCAGAGAGTCGCAGAGTTTTAATGCACAGAAAGAGACCCTTTGGTCCATCCTTTCTGTGCCAGCCATCAAGCACTTATCTATTCTAATCCCAATATCCAGTACTTGGTCTGTAGATTTGTAGATAGCAAGCAGGATAGATAATGGAGAACCAGTAGGTGTAATATAATTGGATTTCCAGAAAGATTTCAGTGAGGCACCACACAAAATGTCACTTAATAAGGTCTATCTATGGTGCTGGTATTAGGGTAAGATGTTGATGAGGAGGCAGTGGCACAGTGACATCATCACTGGACTAGTAATGCAAAGACATAGGGTTAATGGAGCCCAGGTTCGAATCCCACCAGGGCAAAATTCAATAAAAAATCTGGAATTAAAACCATTTTGAATTATCATAAGAGCCAATCTGGTTTACTGGTGTCCTTTAGGGAAGGAAATCTGCCATCATTACCTGGTCTGGCCTACATGTGACTCCAGAGCCACAGCAATGTGGTTCAATTTGAAATGGCCTACAAGCCACTTTGTTCAAGGGGCAATTAGGGATGGGTAATAAATGTTGGCCCAGCCAGTGACACCCATGTCACATAAATGAATAAAATATATTAACAAAGAACAAAACAGCATGGGAAACATAGAACATAGAACATAGAACGATACAGCACAGAACAGGCCCTTCGGCCTTCGATGTTGTGCCGACCAAAATAAAAAGCAATGCCCCTCCAAACTAAACCATTCCCTTCTCTTCCATATCAATTAACCTCTTAAACGCCACCAAACTTGCGCATCTACAACAGCTGCAGGCAGGGCATTCCACTCCCTAATCACTCTTTGAGTAAAGAACCTACCTCTGATATCCGTCCTATAACTCATACCCTTAATTTAAAGCTGTGTCCCCTCGTGCTAGCTTTCTCCATCCTAGGAAAAGGCTATCACTGTCCACCCTATCTAAACCTCTAATCATCTTATATGTTTCGATTAGGTCCCCTCTTAGCCGCCTCCTTTATAACGAAAACAACCTCAAATCCCTCAGCCTCTCTTCATAAGACCTGCCTCCATACCAGGCAACATCCTGGTAAACCTCCTCTGTACCCTCTCCAATGCCTCCACATCTTTCTTATAATGTGGGGACAGAACTGCACACAATACTCCAAGTGCGGCCGCACTAGAGTTTTGTACAGTTGGAACATGATGCTGCGGCTCCTAAATTCAATCCCCCTACCAATAAAAGCTAAGACTCCATATGCCTTCTTAACAACTTTATCCACTTGACTGTCTACTTTCAGGGATCTATTGACACATACACCAAGATCCTTCTGTTCCTCAACACTATTAAGAGCCCTACCATTAGCCCTATACTCTACACATTTATTGTTCCTGCCAAAGTGCATTACCTCACACTTTTCCACATTAACCTCCATTTGCCACCTCTCGGCCCAGCTCTGCAACTTGTCCAAGTCACTCTGTAAACTAAAACACCCTCTTCACTATCTACCACACCACCAACTTTAGTATCATCTGCAAATTTACTGATCCATCCCTCAATACCCTCATCCAGATCATTTATAAAAATTACAAACAGCAGGGCCCCAAAACAGACCCCTGAGGCACACCACTTGTCACCGAACTCCACGATGAATATCTCCCATCAACACCACCCTCTGTCTTCTATCTGCCAGCCAATTCCTAATCCAATTAGCTAAATCACCCTCTATTCCACACATCTGCATTTTCTGTAGAAGTCTTCCATGGGCCACCTTATCAAATTCCTTACTAAAGTCCATATATACTACATCAACCGCCTTACCCCCATCCACCTCTTTGGTCACTTTCTCAAAAAACTCAATGAGGTTAGTAAGGCCTGACCTACCCTTCACGAAACCATGCTGACTATCCCCAATCAATTCATTTCTCTCTAAATAACTATAAATCCTATCCCTAATAATTCTCTCAATACCTTGCCCACCACAGAAGTAAGACTCACTGGCCTATAATTCCCAGGAAGGTCTCTCTTCCCCTTCTTAAACAATGGGACCACATTCACTATCCTCCAGTCCTCCGGAACCACACCCGTAACCAACGAGGACCTGAAGATCAGAGCCAGAGGCTCTGCAATCTCCTCTCTTGCCTCCCAGAGAATCCTAGGGTAAATCCCGTCCGGCCCGGGGGACTTATCCAACTTCAAACCCTCGAGAATTTCTAGCACATCCTCCCTATCTACTACAATACTTCCCAATTTGCAACCCTGTACCTCAGTGTTCTCCATAGCTACATTTCCAGCACTCTGTGTGAATACCGAAGAGAAATATTTATTCAGTGCCTCACCAATCTCTTCAGGCGCCACGCACAACTTCCCACTGCTGTCTATGACTGGCCCTAATCTTGCCCTAACCAATCTTCTATTCTTAACATATCGAAAGAAAGCTTTAGGATTCTCCTTAATCCTATCATCCAACATCTTCTCGTGTCCCCTCTTAGCTCTCCTCAATTCACTTTTTACCTCCTTCCTGGCTAATCTATAGCTATCCATTGCACTATCTGAGCCTTCAAGCCTCATCCTGACATAAGCCTCCTTTTTCCTTTTAACCAGCAAATCAACTTTTTCGTACACCAAGGTTCTCTTACTCGACCATTTCCTCCTTGCCTGACAGGGACATACTTATCAAGGACTCGCAGCAGCTGCTCCTTGAATAAGCTCCACATTCCAGATGTTCCCAGTCCCTGTATTTTCCTAGTCCAATCTATGCACCCTAATTCTCTCCTGATGGCCTCATAATTACCCTTCCCCCAGCTATAACTACTGCCCCCAGCTTCATGCCTATCCCTGTCCATCACTAAGGTGAATGTAACCGAATTGTGGTCACCAACAGGCCCTTCGGCCCAACGAGCCCGTGCCACCATCTCGATGTTCCCACTTCTACCCATGATCCCTGTCTATGTTTATAGATCTATGAATTGGAACCAAATTTGAGCCAGTTTAGGGAGAATTTGTTCTGCTAATCAGCCTAAGAGCACATCTTTGGGATGTGGGAGGAAACCGGAGCACCCGGAGAAAACCCACGCAAGCACGGGGAGAATGTGCAAACTCCCACAGACACAGGCCCAAATCCATGTATCTGCACAGCACAGCGATAGTCACTGATCTGTTGTGTTGCCCATCAAATGGTCCAGGTCAAGCGTTTACTAACGACGTGAAGCACTAGGATACTCTCGAAAAATCCAAGAGCAGCCCTCTCACGACCCATCGCATGTATGTTCCTCATTAGACAACAAGTCGCCCTTCATCGACTGTTTTCATCACCTCCTCAAAACATTCTACCAGATTCGTAAGGCACGACCTCCCCATAGCAAATCCATGCTGCTTATCCCTAATCAGATCGCAATGCTCTAAGTGCCTATACATCCTATCCCTAAGAATCCCCTCCAACAGCTTTCCTACCACTGATGCCAAATTCACTGGCCTATAATTCTCAGGGTTATCCCTACTACCCTTTTTAAACAACGGTACAACATTAACTATTCTCCAGTCCTCTGGGACCTCACCTGTGTCCAAAGAAGAGACAAAGATTTGTGTCAGAGGCCCAGCAATTTCACCTCACACCTCCGTAAGCAGCCTGGGATAAATGCCATCAGGCCCAGGAGATTTATCAGGTTTAATACTACCTAGAAGCTCTAACACTTCCTCCCTCGGTATGGATATTTCCCTCAACTGGTCCACAGCTCCCTCAGAGACAGGACCGGTCAACAAGCCCCTCTCCTTCGTGAATACCGACACAAAGTATTCATTCAGGATCTCCCCCACTCCCTCGGGCTCTAAGCACAGTTCCCCTTCTCTGTCCCTAAGAGGTCCAATTTTTCCTCTAGCACCCTTTTATTCCTAACGTAGGAATAAAAAGTCTTTGGATTTTCTTTAATCCTATCTGCCAAAACCATTTCATGTCCCCTTTCTGCCCTTCTAACTCCCTGTTTGAGCTCCCTCCTACTCTCTCTATATTCCTCCAACGCTCTCTCCGTTCCCAGCTGCTTTGACCTATCATACGCCTCTCTTTTCTTCCTCACCAAATCCTCAATATTCCTGGTAATCCACGGCTCTCTAATCCTACCTTTCCCATCCTTCCTCATGGATAGAGGATTGGCTAATTGATAGAAACTCTATCAGCATCTTCACATTGTAATTGAAAGAAGACAGAGAGTTGGGATTAGTTGGGTGTTATGTTGGTACAGTTGTACAGTGATTAGCACTGCTGCCTCAGCGCCACGGATCTGAGTTCGATCTGGGCCTTGGGTCACTGTGCAGATTCCACACATTCTCCTTGTGTCTGCATGGGTTTCCTCCGGGTCCTCCACAGTCCAAAAGATGTGCTGGTTAGGTGGATTGGCCACGCTAAATTCTCTCTCAGTGTACCTGAACAGGTGCCTGACTGTGGCAACTAGGGAATTGTCACAGTAACTTCATTGCAGTGTTAATGTAAGCCTACTTGTGACACTAATAAACGACCTTAACCTTAAAAGAGGGGTAATTTCAGAATGGCAACTTGTGGAGTGTCCCAGGGAGCAGTGCTGAGTGCTGGGGCCACAATTATTTACAATATATATCAATAGTTTGGATGAGGGAAGTGAAAGTACCATTGCCAAGTTTGTGGGTGACTCAAAAATAGGTGGGAGGCAAGTGGTGGGGATGACACCACAGAGGGATATAGACAGGTTAAATGAGTGGGCAAAAATTTGGCAGATGGAATATAACATACAAAAGTGCACTTTGGTCAGAAGAATAAAGGAGCTGAATATTATTTAAATGGAGACAGACTGCAGAAAGTTGCAGCACGGAGGGGGTTTGGGATCCTCGTGCATAAATCACAAAAAGCTAACATGCAAATTCAGGTGATAATAGAGAAGGCAATTGGAATGTTGGCCTTTATTTCAAAAAGAATGGAATATAAAATTAGGGAAGTCTTGTTAAAACTATACAAAGCACTAGTTAGACCACATCTGGAATACCGTGAACAGTACTGGTCTCCTTATCTAAGGAAAGATATGCTGGCATTGGAGGCAGTCAAGAGAAGATAAAGGTACATGGTACACTCTATCAATCAGGGTATAGACTACAAAAGCAGCAATGATGGAGTTGTATAGAATTGTATAGAATTATAAGAGATTGAATAGGTTGGGTCTGTACTCACTGGAGTTTAGAAGAACGAGAGGCCACCTTATTGAGATATATCGGATTCTCGGGGGGTTGACAGGGTCGATGCTGAGAGGTTGTTTCCCTTTGTGGGAGAGTCTGGGAGCAGAGGACAGAGTCTCAGAGTGAGGGGGTGACCCATCAGAGACAGAGATGAGGAGGAATTTCTTCTTTCAGAGGGAGTGAATCTGTGGAATTCTTTCCCACAGAGCTCTGTAGAGACTGGGCACTAAGTAGGTTCAAGGCTGAGACAGACAGATTTATAATTAATCAGGGAATCAAGGGTTATGGGGATAAGGTGGGAAAGTGGAGTTGAGGATTTTCACATCAGATCAGTCATGGTCTCATTGAATGGCAGAGCAGACACGATATGGCAAATGGCCAATTTCTGCTCCTACGTCCAATGTCCCTGACATCAAGGCCCCATTTTCCTGAGTGTGGTATCAAGGATCCCTGTAAAACTGGAGTCAATGATTGCACGACGTTCAGCACCATTCACCACTCCTCAGATACTGTAACAGTCGATGCTCAAATGCAGCAAAACCTGGACAATGTCTTATTTTATAAACACGTTAAAGGGAAGAGGTTGGTCAGGGGAAGTGGCCGGCCCATTAGAGACTGAGGGGACAACCTGTATGTGAAACTTCAGGACTTTGGAAGGGTGATTTAAATCAATATTCTCATTGGTCTTCACTCAGGAAAAGGAGAACGTAGGTATGGACTTCAGGAAAAGGGACTGGGAGGACCTTGCAGAGTTTAACATCAGAAATGAGGAGGTATTGGAGGTTCTGACAAGTTTAAAAATGGACAAATTCCCAGGCCTGGATGAATTGCATCCCAGGCTGCTGTAGGAAGCAAGGCAGGAAATTCCGGGGGCTCTGACACAACACGTTAATTCTTCTCTGGCCACGGGGAGGTGCCAGAGGACTGGAGGACTGCTAATGTGGTTCTACGTTTCAAGAGGGATGGTAAAAATGAATTCAGAAATTACACTGAGTCTCAGGTCAGTGAAAGAGAAACTATGGGAGAAAATTCTGAGTAAGAATTTAGCAACACCAATTTTAAATCCAACCGATTTATTTGATAGTAAAATTACGAGCTTTCGACACTCTGTGTCTTTGTCAGGCAAATGCAGTGTTACACTGCATTTGCCTGACAAAGACACAGAGTGTCGAAAGCTCGCAATTTTACTATCAAATAAATCGGTTGGATTTAAAATTGGTGTTGCTAAATTCTTACTGAGTTCTTACTACCTCAGTCCAACTCCGGCATCTCTACATCAGAAAATTCTGAAGCAGAGGATTAATCTCCACTTGGAAAGGGATGGGTTAATTAGGGATAGTCATTATGGATTTATCTGAGGGTGGGGTCATGCCTAACAAATTCATTAAAAAGTTTCAAATATGTGATCAAGTGTGTGGATCAGGGAAATTGATGTAATTTATATGGATTTTAGCAAAGCCTTGACAAGGTCCCACATGGGAGACTGCTTGAGAAGTTTGAAGCACACAGAATTCAGGGAAACTTGGTGAGATGGATCCAGAACTGGCTCGGTAATAGGACATGGAGATAGTGGTTGAGTGATTAGAATGTGGGGTTTAGTGATGCACTAAAGGTTCAGTACTGGGAACTGTTATTATTTGTTATATACATCAGTGATGTAAGTGAAAATGTGGGGGAGTGATTAGCCAGTCTATAGATAACACCAAGATTGGTAGGACGATTAATAACGAAGAATGTGGTCATAGATTACAGGAAGATATAAGTGGGCTGGACAGATGGACAGGGCAGTGGTAGATGACGTTTAACCCTGATAAGTGCGAAGTGATGCACTTTGGAAGAAATAACAGGACAAAGGAATATTTAATGAATGCCAGAACACGAGGAAGCTCAGAGGAAGAGAAGGATTCTGGGGCACTTATTCTGGAAGATGGAAGAGCAAGTGAATAGTTAAAGGGCATGTGGGACAGTTACTTTTATCAGTCATGGCATAAAGTATAAGAGCAAGGAGGTCATGGAGAAGTTGTACAGAGTGTGGGTTAGGCGACAGCTGGAGAACTGTGGGCAGTTCTGGTTGCCATGTTATGGGAAGGATGTGATTGCACTGGAGGGGGTGCAGAGGAGATTCATCAGGATACTGCCTGGGTTTGGAACAATTGAGCTACAAGGAAAGACGGGATAGGCTTGGATTGTTTTCCCTTGAGTAGAGAAGGCTGAGGGGGGGATATGATTGAGGTGTATAAAGACTATGTGAGATACGGACAGGGTGAGTAGGGAACAACTGTTCCCCTCGGGTGAGGGGTCAGTCACGAGGTGATACAATTTTAGGATGAGGGGCGATTCAGAGGGGATTTGAGATTTTTTTTTCACTCAGAGGGTGGTGGGAATCTGGAATGCGCTGCCTGGGAAGGTCGTGGAGGCCGAAAACCTTACAACTTTAAAAAATATTTAGATAAGCACTTGAAACACCAGAACATTCAAGAATATGGAACAAGGGCAGGAAGACGGGTACCTTTAGTGGTAGTTATTGTTGGTGCAGACTCGATGGGCTGAAGGGCTCTTTCTGTTGTGTATGTCTCTGGGAAGGAACTGAAATGTAATTTTTATATCTTCCTCTTTCTAGTCTCCTAATGTTGAGCCAGCTGCTTCCTCTATTAGCACAGTGACTCATCCAGTCAGTGTTCAGTCTGATGTTAACTCGGCTGAATTAGTGCATTAATCACAAGGCATCCTGCTCAATGATTCAGCATCTCACTTCAACTCTTCTCTTTGCTCTCAGGCCCACCCACCATCCTCAACACGTCCATCCAAGTTATTAATGACACACAGTTTACCTTCTTGTGCCTGGCCAGAGGGGAACCCACCCCGAACATCGTGTGGCTCGACCCCCAGAACAACAGCCTCCCCATCAATGGCAGCAACACGCCAGTGAGGCCAGGCCCAGGGAAGTACCAGGTGCTGGGGGAATTACACGGCCCAAAGCTTAGTGGGAACTACACCTGCAAGGCCACCAACAACCGAGGCAACGTCACTCACATCATCTTCTTCGCTGGCCTCAGCGAGGGCCGCGTTCTGCTGAAGGTTATCATCGGAGTTTTAATTGGGAGCCTCCTTTTAATAATCCTGATTGTTATCGTTCTTGTGATGTGGAAGAGGAAAAGCGGTAAGGCCATTTATAATTTAATATTTTACATGGGGTTCAATGAAATAAAAGTGTGTGATTTGGGCGTCATGTAACTTTACAAAGGATAGCAGATCCCCAATATACATAGAACACTACAGCACAAACAGGCCCTTCGGCCCACGAGTTGCGCTGATCACATCTATATCTACCAATCCACAGACCTATCTATAACCCCCTATCCTATTAAATCCCATATACTCATCCATAAGTCTTTTAAAAGACCTCAGCGAGTTCACCTCTACCACCACCGACGGCAGCCGATTCCATTCACTCACCACCCTCTGAGTGAAAAACTTATCCCTATCATCTCCTCTGTATTTGCTTCCCTGCATCTTAAATCTGTGTCTTCTCGTAGTGACCATTTCAGCTCGGGGAAATAGCCTCCAAGAATCCACTCTATCTATTCCTCTCAACATTTTATAAACCTCTATCAGGTTGCCTCTCAACCTTCGTCTCTCCAGGGAGGAGACGTAGGGTACACAAGAATCTAAAAATCAAAAGGTGAATGGTTAGCACTGCTACCTCACAGCACCAGGAATCTGAGTTCGAATCCCGGCTTGGATCTCTGTCTGTGCAGAGTTTGCACGTTCTCCCCGTTTCTGCGTGGGTTTCGCCCGGGGCTCCAGTCCTCCCACAGTCCAAAGACGTACGGGTTAAATGGATTAGTCATACTAAATTGCCCCTCAGTGTCCTGGGATGTGTAGGTTAGAGGGATTAATGGGGTAAATATGCGGGATTATGGGGAGAGGACCTGGATGGGATTAATGCCGGTGCTGTTTCGATGGGCCAAATGGCCTCCTACTGCACTGTAGGGATTCTGTGATTCTATAAAAGGGGACAAGGAATGAGAAGCCGAGGCCAAGTCAGGATGGTGAGTGACTCAGAGGGAACTTCCAGGCGATAGGGGTTATGGGTTTGGAAAGTGCTGTTGAAGGAGCCTTGGTGAGTTGCTGTTGTGTTTCATGTAGATGGTACACACAGCTACCACTGAGTGTGGATGTTGGAGGAAAATGTTAAATGTGATGGATGTGGTGCCAATCAAGTGGGACTACTTTGTCCTGAATGGTGTTGAGCTTCTTGAGTTTTGTTGGAGCTGCACCCATCCAGGCAAGTGGGGAGTGTTCCCTCACACTCCTGACTTGTGCCTCGTAGATGGTGGACAGGCTCTGGGGACTCAGGAGGTGAGTTACTCGCCACAGGATTCCCAGCCTCCTTGTGTAACCACTTTGTTTATATGGCTGGTTCATTGATAAACATTCAGTGTGACATTTGACCACAGCAAAAACTTTAATGCTTCAATATTTTGTGTTCTTTCTTCATTCAGGATCTGTAACATTTAACCGAGGCACTAAAAGGTATGATTCCACCATCTGACTTTTGCTGTTAGAGTTTTGATGTGTTTTCTTTAAGCGTCAGAATAATGAAATTTTATGTCTACATCATGTTTAATTTGCAAACAGTTTTTCAGTCGTGATCACAGAAATAATATCCTTCCGTGAAGGTCAGCATTTGTTGCACATCCCTATTTTTTTTATTCATTTGTGGGACGGGTCAGTATTTATTGCACATCCCTGATTGCCCTTGAAGCTGAGTGTGTCGCTCGGCCATTTCAGAGGGCAGTTGAGACTCAGCCAAATTGCTGTGTCTCTGGAGTCACATGTAAGCCAGATCGAGTAAGGATGGCAGATTTCCTTCCCTAAAGGACATTAATGAATCAAATGGGTTTTTCCAACAATGATTTCATGGTCAGTCAATTTTTAATTCCAGATATTTTTTATTGAATTCAAATCCCATCATCTGTCGTGGCGGGATTCGAACCCATTAGCTGAGTTCCTGATTAATAATCCAGTGATAATACCACTAGGCCATCACCTCCCTCAGTTGAGTGTCTTGCTGTTCAGAGGGCAGCTAATATCAGCCAGAGGAATGTAACTCTAGAGTCATATATAGGCCAGACCAGGTAAAGATGGCAGATTTCCTTCCCTGAAGGACATTGGTGAATGAGGTGAGATGATGTTAGTTGTCACAGTCACCATTACTAAAACTAGCTTCACACTACACAGTTACTACTTCAATTTAAATTCACCATCTGCTGTGGTGGGATTGGAGCCCATGTCCCCAGGCATTAGGCTGGCTCTCCGGGTTACTGACATTATCCCACTAGTCACTGTCTTACCCCAAAGAGGCCTTCACAATCCTCTGGTTCATGTAGGAATACAGTTCCCTGCTTTCACCAATCAGCCGGTACAATGGGATATCTGAAAGAGAAGATGATTCAATAAGATCATTCAAAAGGAGATTGGATAAATACTTGAAGAGGAAAATGAGAGATCCAGGAGGAAGGTGTAAGTGGAAGTGGAATTCTAATTGCACAATCTTTCAAAAAGCTAGCACATGCACAAATAGGCTGAATGGTCACAATTCATTGAACCCTGTTGGATGAATCATTGCATAAGAACACAAGAGATAGGAACAGAAGATGGCCATTCAGCCCCTCAAGCCTGCTGCCCTACACAATAAGATCAAGTGTGCATTCTTAGCTCCATTTTCCTGCCTCGCCCCCATTACTCTCAACTTCCTTTGCGATCAGATATCTGTCTAACTCAGCCCTGAATCTATTCAATAATCCAGCCCCCACTGCTGTCTGAGGAACAGAATTCCAAACACTAACAACCCTCAGAGAAGACATTTTTCCTCATCCCCACCTTAAATGGGAGATTCCTTATTTTTGGTTTTGGGTTCTTGAACGAGAGGAAGCATCGTCCCAGCTTCCATTCTGTCAAACCCGCTCACAATCGTATATTTCAGTAAGTTAACCAATGGCTCTCCAGAGCTTTCCTCAGGGGGTGCTGGGGTGAGGGGAGGAGATTTAAACCTGCCAATGACAAAGCACACCAGCAGCCCTATAAAAGGGTCCCTGATTGGAGCAGGCAGCTTTGCAGTTACTGGGAAAGCTCCCGGTAGAGTGATGGTGACACGAGCCTCTAATTAACCAACATTCCTAATGCCCACGGGCTGGGAACATTCAATCCTAAAATTCTCCCCCTCATCGTTGAATCCCCTTCACTGAATCACAGAATAGTTACAGTGCAGAAGGAGACCATTTGGCCCATCATGTCTACACTGGCCTTCAAATGAACAACTCACTTAATGCCATATCCCCACTTTTTTCTCATAAGCCTGTAAATTCTCTCTCTTCAGATAACACTCCTATTTCCTTTCAAAAGCTTTGATTCAATCTATCTCCACCACACTCTTAGTAGTACATTCTAGGTTCTAATCTCTCACTGTATGAATCTGTCTCCACCACACTCTCAGACAGTACATTCCAGATCCTGACCATTCGCTGTGTGAATCTGTCTCCACCACACTCTCAGACAGTGCATTCCAGATCCTAACCACTCGCTGTGTGAATCTGTCTCTACCACACTCTCAGACAGTACATTCCAAATCCTAACCACTCGCTGTGTGAATCTGTCTCCACCACACTCTCAGACAGTGCATTCCAGATCCTAACCACTCGCTGTGTGAATCTGTCTCCACCACACTCTCAGACAGTACATTCCAGATCCTAACCACTCACTGTGTGAATCTATCTCCACCGCACTCTCAGACAGTGCATTCCAGATCCTAACCACTCGCTGTGTGACTCTGTCTCCACCACACTCTCAGACAGCGCATTCCAGATCCTAACCACTCGCTGTGTGAATCTGTCTCCACCACACTCTCAGACAGTGCATTCCAGATCCTAACCACTCGCTGTGTGAATCTGTCTCCACCACACTCTCAGACAGTACGTTCCAGATCCTAATCACTCACTGTGGAGATTCTTTTTCTTCATTTTGTTCTTACTTCTTTTATGAATTACCTTAAGTCTGTATCCTTTCATTCTTGATTCTTTCTTGAGCAGCAATACTTTGTCTCCATTTACTCTGTCCACATAACCTGGAATTAAAAATTAATGATGACCGTGGAACCGTTACCAACTGTTGTAAAAATCCATCTGGATCACTAATGTCGTTTAGGGAAGGAAATCTTCCATCCTTATCCGGTCTGACTTACATGTGACTCCAGGGATGGGCAATAAATTCTGACCTAGCCATGAACAAATAAAAAAAAAGGCTCCTTTATGATTTTGAACACCTCGATTAAATCTTCTCTCAGCTGAGTCTTCTCCAAACAAATAGTCTTAATTTCTCCAATCTGTCTTTGTCACTGAAGTTTCCCAAGCCTGTAACCATTCTCATGAATTCTCTTAATATCACCCACTCTCTATCTCTGCAGCCTCCCTAAGTTTCGCAATACCCCCCACGACCTCTGTTCCTCTGTCCCTGATTTTGATCCCACACTCGCACTCCCCACTATTGAGGACAAGCTTTAGCTGTCTCAGACTCCACACTATGAAATCCCCCGTTAAGCCCATTGCCCTACTCCTTTTAAGCTGCTTCTTCGACCCATCTCATAGAATCATAGAATCCCTACAGTGCAGAGGAAAGTCACTCGGCCTATCAGGCCTGCACCAAGTACAATCTCGCCCTATTCCCACAAGCTCATATTTTTGCCCTGCTAATCTCCTGACACGAAGGTCAATTTTAGCACAGCCAATCAACCTAACCTGCACATCTTTCCAAAGATGTGAGAGGAAACCAGAGCACCCTGAGGAAACCCACACAGACACAGGGAGAATGTGCAAACTCCACACAGACAGTGACCCGAGATGGAATTGAACCTGGGTCCCTGACGTTGTGAGGCAGCAATGCTAACCACTGTGCCATCGTTCTGCCCCCACCTATTTGACAAATATATCATGACTAATCTTAACATCTCTCTTTTTCTGGATTAACATTGGTTAATTTGGGTGATGTCTTTTATGAAATGCCTTTTGATGCTTTTCTACATTTCACCAATGCAAGTTTGGCATCATCACTCTGTCCTATTTGGGCCATTTAATGTGTCTCTGGGTGACAGGGGGAATGTTTGACATTGTTATGGATTCAGCGGCAATTTACTGTGAATATTTGCCAGAATTCTGGAAATCAGAGCAGGTGAGGGGTGGACAATGGAAAGGATAGAAGAAAAATCAAAGAAAATTACAGCACAGGAACAGACCCTTCGGCCCTCCAAGCCTGCACCAACCATGCTGTCTGACTGAACTAAAATCCCTTATCCTTCCAGGTATCATATCCCTCTATTCCCATCCTATTCAAGACTTAACAGACCTTCCAGTCTCACTCGAGCAAGGCAGTAAAATCCTGCCCAGAGTGTCTGAACATCATAACAATTACAACGGTGGCTTTGTGGTGGAGTCAGTGGGTAGAATCCCGACCTCCAGACCACAGGCTTTGGGTTCAAATCCCACCCAGGAGTTACTGATCATGGAAAGAGTGTTCGTAACGCAGTCCAACTAGCTGATAATCAACAAACTCCTGCTGGTACCCAAAAGGGAAAGAAGAGCATGAATGTGAGGGTATATGAGTGTGTGTGGCTGTGGGAAAATATGCTAAAAGTAACAACAATTCTCATTTAATTTGATTTTCTTCCATATAAATGTGTGTTTATCTCTTCCCTTAGACACAAGCCAGATTCAACCAAATTTCACGAAGTTAATAACAGTAAAGTGCAAGCAATAACAGGTAATTATGGAGTGATTTAAACTGATGACCAACAATTAAATCATGATTCAGTTCTTTCACTCCAGAGATTGGTCTTCTCAGGACGGAGAGGTTTAAGGAGAGATTTACTGGAGGTGTTCAAACTAACTGGAGGCTTTAATAAAATGTACCTGTTACAGTGGGGGTTTTAACATCACCATAGGCTGTTCTTCCCTTTGAGGGAAGGGTTGGCTGGAGATAATTTAACCTGACAGTTACCACACCTCAGGCGAGGGGCAAGGTTGAGAAGGTGGGGCTTCATGAATAATCTCTAATAAGGCCCGTACAGGAATTGAACCCATACTGTTGGCATCGCTAACCAGCCCACTGAGCTAAACTGGTCTGTGAAGGAGAGGAAGGGAGGTGATGCATAGACAAATATGGAAGAAACACTACATCAGTCTGGAAAGCAGAGCAAAGACAGACAGAGTAATGCACGTGGGAATGTTGTGTGTATCCAGCAGAAAGTAATCTTTAATTGTAGGCAATGAAATGAAACAAAGCTTATTCTAACAGATAAAGCAAACAAAAAAGGTTTAATAAAGAAACTTAATTACTCCAACACTTAAGGCCTCACATAAGGACATAAGAACATAAGAAATAGGAGCAGGAGTGGGCCATCCAGCCCCTCGAGCCCGCCCCGCCATTCAATGGCTGATTTGAAGTGAATCAGTTCCACTTTCCCGCTTTTTCCCCATAACCCTTAATTCCCTTGTCTATCAGAAACCTATCTAACCGTGACTTCAATATATTCAGTGAGGTAGCTTTCACCACTTCAATGGACAGAGGATTTCAGAGACTCAGCACTCTTTGAGTAAAGAAGTTCCTCCTCAACTCTGATCTAATCTGCCCCTCCCCCTTATTTTGAGGCTGTGCCCTCTAGACTGGCTATCCTTTCTAAGCAGGAAGAATCTCTTTACCTCTCACCCTGGGTCATTCCAGCAATTCAACAATTCCCAACAGGTTCCTATTTATACTGAGTCAGCTGGTCACCATATCATTTTGTCAATTGATTACAGCTTATTACCATTAATTACACTATAACAGATCCAATGTTATCATTGGTTACATTCTAACATAAAGCAAGGCTAGATGGCATTTATTTTAATGCAAGGAGTCTTATGGATAAGGCTGACGAACTGAGGGTGTGCATTAACACATGGGGATATAATATTATTTCTATCACAGAGACATTGCGGAGGGAAGGACATGACTCTTGAGACGAGTCAGGGACGGGCTGTAAACCAGGGAGTGGTGTCACAATATTGATTAAGGAATCAGTGAGTGCAGTAAGGAGGGATGATGTCTTAGTAAGCTCCTCAATTGAGGCCATATGGGTGGAAATGCAAAATAAAATGGGGGCAATCATATTGTTGGGGGTGTACTACAGGCCCCCAAACTGTCAGGGAGAACAGAAAGTGCAAGGAGCGGGGGCAGGGGGGTGGGGCGTAATTCAAATAGAAATTAGGAAAGTAAAAAAGAGCATAAAAAACAATGGCAGGCAAAATAATGGAAAATCCCAAGTGTTTTATAATGATTTAAAGGCAAGAGGGTAACCAGGGAAAGAGTGGGCCTCATTAGAGACTAAAGTTCAACATTTATGTGGAGCTGATGGATATAGATGATGTATCACCACATCTGTCTTCACCCAAGAGAATGAGGATGACGGTATGGAATTCAGGGAGAGAGACAGTGAGGAATTTGAGCAACTTGACATAGGGACAGACAAGGTATCGGAGATGTTGCAGCCTTAAAAATAGATAAATCTCCAGATCCAGATGAATTGTGACCTAGACTGCTGTGGGAACCTGACACAAATTTTCAATTCCTCTCTGCAGAACTTCCACTCACCTGACAAAGGGACAAACTGCGAAAGCTAGTGGTGTTTATTACCAAATAAACCTGTTGGACTTTAACTGGTGTTGTGAGACTTCTTACATAGGAGAGGTGTCAGAGGACTGGCAAACAGCTGATGTTGTACCATTATTCAAGATGGGAAATAGAGAAAAAAACTAGGAAATTACAGGCCAGTGAGTCTAACATCAATGAAAAGAAACTTTTTGGAAAAAAACTCTGAGGTGCAGGATCAATATCCACTTGGACAGAGGCAAGGGTTAGTTAAGGAAAGTCAGCATGGCTTTGTTAGGGGAAGATCACATCTAACATACTTGATTGAATTTTTTGAGAAGATGACGTAGAACATAGAACATAGAACACTACAGCACAAAACAGGCCCTTCCAATATAAAAAGCAATGCCCCTCCAAACTAAACCATTCCCTTCTCTTCCATATACTTATCAACTAACCTCTTAAACGCCACCAAACTTGGCGCATCCACAACTGCTGCAGGCAGGGCATTCCACTCCCGAACCACCCTTTGGTAAAGAACCTACCTCTGATATCCGTCCTATAACTATCACCCCTTAATTTAAAGCTGTGTCCCCTCGTGCTAGCTTTCTCCATCCTAGGAAAAAGGCTATCACTGTCCACCCTATCTAAACCTCTAATCATCTTATATGTTTCAATAAGGTCTCCTCTTAGCCGCCTCCTTTCTAACGAAAACAACCTCAAATCCCTCAGCCTCTCTTCGTAAGACCTGCCCTCCATACCAGGCAACATCCTGGTAAACCTCCTCTGTACCCTCTCCAATGCCTCCACATCTTTCTTATAATGCGGGGACCAGAACTGCACACAATACTCCAAGTGTGGCCGCTAAGGTACAGTTGCCTTCCTGAAAAGATCTTGATGACTAAGGGTGTAGATGAGGACAGTGCACTTGATGTAGTCTATCTGGAATTCAGTGAGGCTTTTGACAAGGCCCCACATTTGGAGACTGATCGGGAAGGTAAGAGCCCATGGGATCCAGGATAATTTGGCAAATTGAATCCAAAATTGGCTTTGTGGCTCGAGGCAGAAAGTGATGGTGGCAGGTTATTTTTGTGACTTGAAGCTTGTCACAGGAATGGGTGCAGGATCCTTTACTATTTATCATGCACCTTGATGATCTGACGTGAATGTGGACGGTATGATCAGTAAATTCACAGCTGAAATGAAAATTGGTGGTGTGGTAAATAGCAAGGAGGAAAGTCTTAGACTACAGGGTGATACAGAGGGGCTGGTCTGAAAGGCAGAACAATATCAAATGGAATTTAAGTCTGAAAAGAGTGAGGTGATGTGCTTTAATGGACAAGGAGAGGGAATACACAATGAATGATTGTACGGAAGTACAGAGGACCAGAGGGACCTTGTGATGCATGTCCAAGGATCCCTGAAGGCAGCAGAACAGGTAGATAATAAGAAATATCACTTATAATTTATTTCTGGAATTAAGAATCTACTGACGACCATGAAACCATTGTCAATTGTCGGAAAAACCCATCTGGTTCACTAACACCCTTTAGGGAAGGAAATCTGCTGTCCTTACTGGTCTGGTCTACATGTAATTCCAAGGCCACAGCAATGTGATTGACTCTCAACTGCTCTCCAAGGGCAACTAGGGATGGGCAATAAATGCTGGCCAGCCAGTGATACCCCCGTCCCATGAATCAATAAAAAACATGAAGCTTGCCTTTATTTGCTGAGGGGTAGAAAACAGAAAATGCTGGAATGTCATGAGCTACCAGAATAGCTGAGTTTCCCAACATTTCCTGTTTTTATTGCATTAGTGAACCAAACAACCAAATAGGCTTTTCCAACAATCAATGATAGTTGTTGCACTCACCATTATTGAGACTAGCTTTCAATCTCAAATTTATTAACTGAATTTAAACTCAGTGACTTTACACCAATATCTCCTTCAAATGTAACAGTTTTCAACAGATTGACGTGTGCGTTTGTTTTGAGCCTGTCCCTTTGAATAGACAAGGTGACCTCTAGGGGCTAAAGAAGTTGATCTATTGGCAAATTCATTGAAATAGTTTTTAAGACATTATCAAAGGCAAATGAAATGTCTACAGAAACCTTTCAGACCCAATCCTCTGGTCAGCATTTTTAACCATTAACTGCTGCAGAAATTGAGTTTAGCTTTTTAATATATTCCTACTGCATGTTATCAAAATATCTTTCCATAGTTGAAGTGCTTGAGTGAAATGTCAGTGAGAACTACTCTTGGACTATGCAAAATTCCAGATAACATTCTCTGTCTTGTAAATAGAGACTAAAACAGCATTGGTAGGAGCAGAATCTTTGTCCTCACCCATAATATGCTTGGTGGCAGAGGGGACATTGAAGGGATAGCATTGTAGCACTGTTGTTAGCATTGCTGCCTCACAGCGCCAGGGACCTGGGTCCAATTTCAACCTTGGGTCACTGTCAGTGTCGAGTCTGCACATTCTCCCTGTGTCTGCGTGGGTTTCCTCCGGGTGCTCCAGTTCCTTCCATAGTCCAAAGATGAGCAGGTTAGGTGGATTAACCATGCTAAATTGCCCTAAGTGTCCCAAGATAGATTATAGGGATTAGCGAGGGAAATATTTGGGATTACAGGGGTAAGATACTCTGTTGGAAAGTCAGTGCAGACTCAATGGGCCAAATGGTCTCTTTCTACACTGTGGGGATTCTATGATTTAATTGGGTGGGAATGTGGGGGGGTTCTGATCATGACACTTCCACCTCTGTGCACAGGCAGGCTCCTGGACAGCTCACCCCCATTGGCATTCTTTAGTAGCCAATTCTTGCCCAGTTGAGGGTCTCATCCAGCTGCTGCTGATATTAAGTTTTCCAACAGGGTGTCAATCATTCAAAAACACTCAGTGCCTGATGGAGAACGTGACAGCAGGTAGGGGAATCACTGAGAGCCACACACCCTGCTCTTGCTACTGATCTCCCTCATCCCCCCCTCCCGCTCAAGAAGTCAATGCCACTATCACTAACCTGTGCCAGGCTCCCTCTTTGATGAGGCCCCAGGCTGGTGCAGTGCCAGCAGCAGCCCTCAAAGTCCTTGACCCTGGGGGGGGGGGGGAAGGCCCTGCAGCTGCCCTCACAAGTGCCTGAATGAAGAAGGTGCAGTTGCCTTCCTGAAAAGAGGCAGCATGGGGATTCTCACCAGCTCTCCAGCTAGTGGCCGAGATCATTGTCAGCTTCATAAAATTCCCCCCAAAATCTCAAACCGCTAACCCATCTCCAATTATCTCTTCATGACATTTATGGAAACTCAAAATTTATTTTTTGATATCTTTATCCACGTTGAGAATTTTTTTTATTCATCCATGGGACATGAGCATCGCTAACTGGCCAGCATTTATTGCCCGTCCTTAGTTGTCCTTGTTCAGAGGATAGTTGAGAGTCAACCGCATTGCTGTCACATGTAGGCCAGACTGGGTAAGGATGGCAGGTTTCTTTTCCTAAAGGACATTAGTGAACCAGATGGGTTTTTCCAACAATCGACAATGGTTTCATGGTCATCAGTAGATTCTTAATTCCGGATTTTTTTTATTGAATTCAAATCCCACCATCTGCCATGATGGGATTCGAACCCGGCTGCCCAAAACATTTCTGGATTAATAGTCCAGCGATAATACCACTTGGCCTCCCCATTTTGCAGGTTATGCACTTGCCTTTCCGGTTATGGCCCAAGTATTTAACATGGTGACTCATTTCTTCCCTGCAATACATTCAAGGCCTTTGGTCGAGAACTTTTGGTTTTGACCCTGGAAAAACTGGGGTCAACTTTTTAGACCAAAAATCATGAGGTTGACATTTACAGGAGAATATCTGGTGAATGAGGAGGAAGATCTTAGAGTTGGGAGCCAGAGGACACACGATGTGTGATGAGACTTTTCTTTTAATTTGGAACAAACTTGAAAAACTGAAACATAAATAGAAAATGCTGGAAAATCTCAGCAAGCATGATGGATGCTGGGACAGTGAGTAAATTTAAGAAGGAATTAGGCAGATTTTTAATTGGTAATGGGTTGAAGGGTTATGGGGCAAAGGCAGGAAAATGAGGATAAGGAGCACATCAGATATGATTGAATGATGGAACTGATATGATGAGCCGAATGGCCTAATTCTTATGAACTTCTGTCTGACAACATCTGAGGGAGAGAGAATAGAGCCAACATTTCGAGTCTCAATGAAACAGATTATTCTAGAAAAGAACCTTAGAGTGGAATGTACTGGGAATAACTAAATCTGTAATACTGGCTTAGCATTCTGTTAGTATCTCCAATGTTGAGGTTAGTTCTTTCTCTTTTACAGAGACAACTTGCGCTGTCCCAGAATCCCCTCCTGAAGTCAACAACGAACGACTTTCTATTGGTTGTGATGAGTGATTGAGGCCTCACCCTGGGATTAGACGTTGCCCCGTCTGGAGGTTACCTCGAAACAAAAACAAAACACCTGAAGGGATTGAGATTCTGTGTGAAATGGCCATCATCACGTGGGAATCCCACTCTGAGCATCGATGCAATATGTGCAGATGGGTGAACTGAGACTTCTACAGATGTCTTCTCTCGGACTGCCTGATTGGCTGGATTCACACAAAGAGCTACCGATGACCCAATCAACTGACTGTCCAATGAGGGATCACCACAGCCAGAAGGCAGAAGATCACCATCGTCTATATGAACCCCTACATAAAGACTGACAAAGCCAAAGATTGGGGAATGGGCGTAGAGGTTCTGGTCATAGATTCATCAGCTGCAGATTTCATACTCAGGGATGTGGCTGTCACTGGCATTTGTTCCCCATTGCCTAAGACAATGAGTGTGGACTACCTTCACCTCCCCTCAAAGATCTTCGCAGAGATTTGCTGATATAACCAGGTGTCTGATTGAGTCATATTCGAATGAAGAGTTATCCATATTGGCATGGGACTGCAATCATATCAGCAAATCCCCATCGCTGGAGGAAGTTCAAGAACCAGTTAGGTTTTTCAAACAATCCAGCAACTTCATGATTGTTTTTACTGATCACTTTTAAATTCTAGACTGAATAGAAATCAAGTACTGATATTCAAAGTGACATACCCTGGATTATTAGTGCAGTAACATAGAGTCCTTACAGTGCAGAAAGAGGCCATTCATCCCATCAAGTCTGCACTGATCACAATCCCACCCAGGCCTGATCCCCATAACCCAAAGTATTTACTCTAGCTAGTCTCCCTGACACTAAGGATCAATTTAGCATGGCCAATCCACCTAACCAGCAAAGCTTTCGGACTGTGGGAGGAAACCGGTGTGCCCGGAAGGAAACCATCTAGGCATTGGGAAAATGTTCACCGACAGCGATCCAAGCTGAGAATCGAACGTGGGTCCCTGGCCCTGTGAGGCAGCAATGCTAATCTTTGAGTCACCGTGTTTACTGACATGTTTGGGGAATAGTGAGCTCATTGGCTAGCGTGAATTACAATGTGGATTTGTAATTCACGGATCTGTGCCAATTTGCCCCACACTCAGAATGATTCCTCTCTGTCTATATACAACCAGTATCTCTCTCAATTGGAGAGAAATACCAATGGAACATAATAGACTAAGATCTGTTCTGGATTTTTTATCTTTGCGGGAAACTCTAGATTGGCGGAAATAATCACCATCTGAGGACTTCTACAATCACTCAGTAGCTTTACAACAATGCAAAAAACGTAAGCCTCCTGTCACCTCAGTGTTATTATTTTATTCAGATAATTTAATTATATTGTACATATGGTTGAATAAGTGATAATTTAAATCATTAGTGGGCAGTTTCTGGGTTTTGTCACATGAATTAGTGAATCTTGAATAAAATATTGGACCGATTCCTGTGTCAGATCTTAACAATAAATCTAACATTGATAGTAGACAAATGAATGACCTCAGTCCTGAGTGTTTGTTGCACAATCTCAGTATTGTTTATTTTCCACACATAAGAACATTACTCACAATAAAGCTCAGATTTAGTCTCCAGCTGAGAGGATTGAGAATTAGCAGAACATGTTGCAATAGCTTCGGTGTTTAGACGTTTCGATCATTGATTAACATCTCAAAATAACCAATGATCAGTTTATACTCATACACAGTGGCAATTCTGTTATCAAACCCTTCAGCTGCCTGCCTGGATTTGCTGAGTATTTACTGGGAGTACAACTCCAGACTCACTGAATCTTACAATGGAGACAGAGGCCAGAACCCCATCACCTTGTGTCTGCCACCGAAACGGAGCTGGCAAGGGACCGACAACAGAAATCTCCGTGGACCTCGGGTGGGAATCTCTGGGCTTGCCCAAGCGAGGCTGTAAAATCCCACTGAGACTCTCCTATCCATTGAGCCATTGCCAGCTCTGAGTAATAAGATCAAAAGATCATTGGAAATAGGATCCAGGAGTGAGCCTTTTGACCCATCTGGCTTGCTGCACCATTTAACAAGGTCACGGCTTATCCGCTTGTGACCCCGATTGCAGTTTCCAGCTTGTCCCGTTCCCCACCCACTCCCCTGTTTACCAAAAGTCTGTCTGAATCCGGGTTTGACCCCGCCCCCACTGCTCTCTGGGGAAGAGAATAACACTGACTAATAAATCTCTAAAAAACATCCTCCTCATCTCTGGCTTATATGGGAGGCTCTTTACTCTTGAAACCGTCTCCCCCGGTTCTAGGTTCCTTCAGTATTGGAAACATCCTCCCAGCATCCACTCTGTCAAACCCACCTGAGGATCTTAAAGAGATCACCATTCATTCTTCTAAATTCCAATGAGTATGGGTCCAACCATTCCTCATAAGAAAAACCCCCTTCATCCCAGGAATCAGGCTGGTAAACCTTCTCTGAACTGTTTCCAATGCAAGTATACCTCTCCTTATGTAAAGAGACCCTAACTGTCCCTAGTACTCTGGATGCAGTCTCACCAATGCCCCACACAACTGTTCAATTCAGTTCTACGCTGCATCCTTTCTAAAGTCTGACATCCATTTTAAAGTATTGGATACAATATTCCAGCAGAGTCTAACCAGCCATTTGTAAAAACTCAGCAGAACTTTCTTTCCACTCGATAGTACTGATCAATTTATAAAATCAACTCTCCTGGCAGCTTGCTGAGCGGATTCACTTGCTTGTTTCAAATTGGAATACCCCAGTCAACAGAGAGAAGCATCTTCTCATTAATTTAACTGTGGCAGCACAATGACACCATGGATCTGGGTTCGATTCCCGGCTTGGGTCACTGACTGTGGAGTTTGCAGGGTCTCCCCGTCTCTGCGTGGGTTTCCTCCGTGTGCTCTGGTTTCCTCCCACAGTCCGAAAGACGTGCTAGTTAGGTGCATCAGCCCAATGCTACATTCTCCCTCAGTGTATCCGAACACAGAGTGGGGCAACAAGAGGATTTTCACAGTAATTTCATTGTAGTGTTAATGCAAGTCTACTTATGACTAATAAATAAACTTTTAAAAAAACATAATCCAGATTTAAATACTTGCATCAGAGATTCAAAAGACTGGGGTGGGAATTCTCCAGCCTTTCATAATCCCACTGCCAGGGAATTTGGCACTCCACCGAATCCCTGTTCACAACAGCGGGACTGGAGAATCCCAGCTGCAGGCAAAGTCGGAAAATCCAATTCTGGATTTTACCCCAGTCGGGAAACAAAAGTGAGAGTTTTACCCTGTCCCACATTGGCTATGCATTTATTAGGCTTTGCCAGTGCTCCCAGGCACATTAAGCAGATAACTAAACTGCAAAGTCCCCAGATACAGAGTCAACAATTAATATGGAGTGAATTAACTATCATTCAGTGGCTGGTTTAATTTTTAGTAAGAAGTCTGACAACACCAGGTTTAAGTCCAGTCGATTTATTTGATAATAAATTCACAAATAAATCGGTTGGACTTAAACCTGGTGTTGTCAGACTTCTTACCATGTTTACCCCAGTCAAATGCCAGCATCTCTATATCATGGTTTAATTTTTAGCCAGAGGATTGTTTTGCTATTCACTGTGATGGATTCACTCTGCATTTGACCTGGGGCAGAATCCAACTGAGACGGAGATTGCATCTTGTAGAAAGTAAATGTCTTAACTACAACAACGCCGATTTGCATTTATATAGCACCGTTAATCCAAGGTTCATCACAACAACACAAAGACATTTGAGCCATGCCACATGTGACGTTGGGCCGAATCTTCTAAGGAATCATCTTCAGGTTGTCATTCGACTGCAGAGATTTATATCTCTCGCTTGCAGTTCCTCTGATCTGATTTATTATTGTCACATCTATTAACATACAGTGAAAAAGTATTGTTTCTTGTGCGCTACATAGACAAAGCATGCTGTTCTAGAGAAGGAAACGAGAAAGTACAAAATGTAATGTTACAGTTACAGCTAGGGTGTAGAGAAAGATCAACATAATGCAAAGTAGGTCTATTCAAAAATCAGCTGGCAACACGGAAAAAGCTGAATTGATTGGTTTATGACCTCAGACTTTGGTATCTTTTTCCCGATGGAAGAAGGCATAAAAAAACTGTGTGCGGTTCTTGATTATGCGGCAGCTTTTCCGAGGCAGCAGGAAGTGTAGACAGAGTCAATGTTCGTGGATTCAGTCCTGCTCTGGAGATGTGAGCCCATGACTAAACCTGGCTGTCTGAGTTTTGCACCGAGGAAACGTTCGATCATTGTAGGTGCTGCTCTTAATTTGAAACAACAAACCAAGATCTCACCTGAAAAGTCTTCAAAGAATAAGAATGTGGTGATTGTCATCATTGTCTCTTTAGGGGAAACACAGCAGAGTAAGGGTCACCTGACCTGGGAGACCAATTAGGATGACAGTGGATAAGCATCCAGGGCGAGGAGCTCTAACTTAGGCAGAAGGCAATCTGAAGACATGTAGAAGACATGTGCGTACAGGGGCATCCAGAGGGCTCCAAAAGACCCTAGAAGTGGGGAAATCCAGAGAGAGGGCAGTGAAAGACGCTAATGGACCAAGTGAAGGGCAACGAGGTAATTGCAGAATGGAAACCCATTCCACACTTTGCTGGAGACAGACCCGGCCAACGGTGAAGTTAAGTAGAAATTGAAGTTCCGTTTATGTGATGTCTGTGGTCAGTAAGAATATGATGCATTCCCCTGGGAGGAAACGTAGAAATTGTTCAAAGCTCTTCTGTTCAAAATAGAACATCCATCTGCTAGGCTGAAGAGCAATCCTGGACTCCACTGCCATTGATTCTTCAGAATTACAAGTCCAGTATTTCTGTCGATCTCTATGTTTGACTTCATTATACTGTTTAAAACTAGAAATCCAACTATACAATAGAGGAATATTCATGTTTTAAATTTCACACTAAGATAATAGACAAGTACAGATGGAAGATAAGATCCATTGGGAAGGCCCATCATTGTGAATAACTAAAGATGTTAAACCCAAAGAGAACATATATAATTGTCTAAAGGCAAACTGCAGGTCAATGATTAGAAATAATGACAAAATGATTGATAAGCAGGGATTAACTAAATTACAAGAAAAAAGACTAGCCAGAAATTTGAAAAAAGGTTATTACCATGTGTAATATAAAGGGCATTTACAAAGTGAGGACGTGTAAAAGAAAGAACATGGTCAGAGCAGGTTTGGAGGGCCAAAGGACGTGTTACTGTGCTGTAATGTTCTTTGTTCTCTGGAGGAGAAGTTAGAATCACAAAAACATAAGGACATTAGAACTAGGAGCAGGAGTCAGCCATTGGCCCCTCGAGCCTGCTCCACCATTCAATAAGATCATGACTGATCTTACCCGCTCCACTCACCATAACCCTTACTTCCTTTACCGTTCAAAAATGTATTTATCCTTGCCTTAAAAAGATGAAATTATCAACAGCAAACTTGACAAAAAAAGCTGTCAAAAATTGACAAAATGAACTTAAAAGTAGAATAAATGAATGAGACAATGTGGAATAAGCTGAACTCCATAAATAAGCAACTAGAAAATAACAACAAGAATTGAATCTGGAGAATAAGTGCTTGAAAAAGGAAGCTTGATAATGAGAAATTAATGGAAGGGGTAAAAACAGTGAAATTGACAGCAGAATCAGCAATTCAGAGAAAGAAAATGAGATTACATGCCAGAAGAAGCTTGCTGAAATGGTCCTGGGAATGGAACAGCAGCAAGCCTACATGGAACAACTCCATACAAGACTATACCTGGAACTGTATATTGTTAAAGCTCATCAATAAAAGTGCTTATGTTTAAACACACACAAGTCTCAAGGTCTCATCAATGAGTCATCAAGGAATGTTTTCAAATCTGGAAGTACCTGATTGACCTGTTATCGATATAATTGATGTCTCTGTGGGAATAAGGAGCAATGGACTGCTTCTACCAGAAGAAGAATCAGTTATGGCAGTTCCTGTTAATGTTAATCCTGTGGAAGCATCTCTGCAAAGATCTACAAGAATTGTGAAAGGCGCTATTGAAATAAAAGTCTATCTTTTTTCAGAAGAATTTGCTGCTCTCTTCTGTGCTTGTTGACATGGTGATGTTACCAAGGTGGGGAACTCTTGAAGCCTCCATTTTGGGGCACATGGTACCATGCGTTGGAAGTCCAATTCAATATGCACTCTTTAACTCAACCAAATCTCTTATAAACACGTTGTCCTTAACACCCAGGAGGCCGAATGGCCTGCTTCAGTCCCATATGTTGATCTCTTGTTGTCAGATAAAGAGTTACACGTTCCTCGCCTCTTGGTCCTGTTTCATTGCTTTGCAACAGTTGCGTAAATTACAGCTGGAAAAGAAAATTTGGTTTCAGGGCTTTTTTTTTACATTGAATTGTTTAAAGTTTATTTATTAGTGTCATGAGTAGGCTTACATTAACACTGCAATGAAATTACTGTGAAAATCCCCTGGTCACCACACTTTGGCGTCTGTTTAGTACACAGAGAGAATTTAACATGACCAATCCACCTAACTGCACATCTTTTGGGCTATGGGAGGAAACTGGAGCACCTGGAGGAAACCGGAGCACCCGGAGGAAACCATGCAGGTATACAGACTCCACACAGGCTGGGAATTGAACCCAGCTCCCTGGCAGTGTGAAGCAGCAGTGCTAACCACTGTGCCACCCTTATCAGAACTGCCTGACTTTCTACAGCTTTGTAACAGAGGAACTGAGAGGGAATCTTTCAGAATCGAATTGGTTATGAGCTGTGTCCGGTCAGAATGCTTTATCAGTGGTTGAATTATAAATGAGGACTGTTATCATACTGTTCTTAAATTGATTTATTGCAGACAGAAAGCAAATTCAAATTGTTGGATAATTATTTATTGGTGGCTGTGTGTTATTATCAGACACGATTCAGCAAAGAAGGACTAAGCGATTGATAAAGGAGAAATTACAGCATGAAATTAAGCTTGCAGGGAACATAAAGATTGACACTAAGAGTTTCTACAGGCGTGTGAAGAGAATGAGGTTGGTGAAGACAAATGTAGGTCCCCTACAGACAGAAATGGGGGAATACATAATCGGGGACAAAGAAATAGCAAAGCAACTAAATACATACTTGGTTCATAAAAGAGGACACAAATCAAATGCCAGAAATGTTGGAGAATGCAAGATTTAGTGAGAGGGAAGACCTGAGGGAAATAAATATTAGTAGAGAAATGGCGCTGGGAAAACTGATGGGATTGAAAGTGGACAAATCCCCAGGATCTGATAATCTATATCCCTTAGTAGTTAAGGAAGTGGCTCTAGAAATAGTGGATTCTACAGACGCTGAACAGTTCCTGCAGATTGGAGGGTAGTGAATGTCACTCCAATATTCAAAAAGGGAGGTACAGAGAAAACAGGGAATTATAGACTCGTAAGCTTAACATCGATAATGGGGAACATTCTCAAATCTTTTATCAAGGAAGTTATAGTGGAGCATTTAGAAAGCAATGGCAGGATCAGACAGAGTCAGTATGGATTTGTGAAGGGGAAATCATGCTCAACAAATCTATTGGAATTCTTTGAAGATGTAACTAGTAGAGGTGACAAAAGGAAACCAGTCAGTGTGGTATATTTGGACTTTCAGAAAGTGTTTGATAAAGTCCTGCATAAAAAATTATCGAGCAAGGTTAAAGTATATGGGGTTGGAGGAAATGTATCGAGATGGACAGAAAACTGGTTGGCAGAGAGGAAACAAAGAGTAGGAATTAATGAGTGTGTTTCAATTTGGCAGGCAGTAACTAGTGGGGTGCCACAGGGATTGGTGCTGGGACCCAGCTATTCAGAATATATATTAATGATTTGGATGGGGAGGCAAAATGTAACATCTCAAAGCTTACAGATGATACTAAGTTGGGTAGGAGGGTGAACTGTGACGAGGATGCAGAGATCCTTCAACATGATCTGGGCAGGTTGTGAAAGTGGGCCTATCAAGGGCAGATGCCCATAATTTGGATAAATGTGAGATTATTCACTTTAGAAGCAAAAACAAGGAGGCAGATTACTGCCTGAATGGTTGTAAATTGGGAGGGGGGAGTGTGCAGAGGAACCTGGGTGTCCTTGTGTATCAGTCACTGAAGGTAAGCGTGCAGGTGCAGCAGGCGGTAAAGAGGCAAATGGTATGTTGGCGTTTATTGAGAGAGGTTTGGAGTACAGGAGCAGGGATGTGTTGTTACAATTATACAGAGGCCCTAGTGAAGCCACACTTAGAGTATTGTATACAGTTTTGGTCTCCTTTTCTGAGAAAAAGGTGTTCTTGCTCTCAAGAGAGTGCAACAAAGGTTTACCAGGTTGATTCTGGGGATGGCGGGACTGATGTATGAGGAGAGATGGATTAGGTTAGGATTGTTTTCATTGGAGTTCAGATGAATGAGGGGGGAATCTCATAAAGACTTATAAAATTCTACCAGGACTGGACAGCGTAAATGCAGGGAGAATATTCCTGATGGTGGAGGAGTCCAGGACCAGGGGTCACAGTTTGAGGATTCAGGTACATGACTTAGGATGGAGGTGAGGAGAGTGATGAGTCTGTGGAATTCATTACCACAGGATGTAATTAATGTTAAACATTGAATACATTCAAGAGGCGGCTAGATATAACACTTGGGGTGAACGGGATCAAAGGTTATGGGGAGAAAGCAGAATTAGGCGACTGAATTGGATAATCAGTCATGATCATGATGAATGGTGGAGTAGGCTCAAAGGGCCAAATGGCCTCCCCATGCTCCTATCTTCTCTGTTTCTATGATATGGAAGGAGTGGAGCTCGGACTGACAGAACAAGGAAGTGGTGGCATTGGAGACCATTCAGAGGAGGTTCACCAGATTGATTCCAGGGCTGTTGTATGAGGGGTGGTTGAATAGCTTGGATTTGTACTGGCTGGTGTTCAGGAGAATGAGAGGGGATTGGATTGAGCTATATAAAATGCTAAAGGGATTGATAAGGTGGGATGTTGAACAGATGTTCCTCCTTGTAGGACAGTCTAGAACCAGAGGTCATAAATATTGGGGCGAATGTTCCCATTTCGCCTGCCGTATGCACTGTAGCAGTCGAGGGTTAGACTATGGAAAGGTCCATTGATCTCGGGTGGGATTTTCCAATTTCAGGGCGAGCATGGCCGGAAAATTCCCACCCATAGAGTGAGAGAAGATTGGTTCATAGCTGAGATGAGAAGAAACAATTTCTCTCAGATAGTTACAGTTACTATCTGTAACTCCCAATCCCATTTAATCCCATGTACTCCTCCAGAAGTCTCTTAAAAGACCCTAGCGAGTTCCCCTCTACCACCAACGTCGGCAGCCGATTCCATTCACTCACTACCCTCTGAGTGAAAAACTTACCTCTAACATCTCCTCTGTACTTGCTGCCCAGCACCTTAAACCTGTGTCCTCTCATAGTGACCATTTCAGCTCTGGGAAATAGCCTCTGAGAATCCACCCTATCTATTCCTCTCAACATTTTATAAACCTCTATCAGGTCGCCTCCCAACCTTCGTCTCTTCAGGGAGAAGAGACCTAGCTCTCTCAACCTATCTTCATAAGGCATGCCCCCCAATCCAGGCAACATCCTTGTAAATCTCCTCTGCACCCTCTCAATGGCTTCCACATCCTTCCTATAGTGAGGCGATCAGAACTGCGCACAGTACTCCAAGGGAGTCTGGCTATGGTTTTATACAGCAGCAGCATTACCTCCCGATTCCTAAACTCAATCCCTCGATTTATGAAGGCCAGATCATGAAGGCCTGATCAGAAGGAAGATCATGTTACATTGCAGAGCAGGCTCGAAGGGCTGAATTGGCCACTCTCATTCCTAATTTCAATGTTCCGATCTGACATACACCAAGGATATGGGACAAGGGATTAGCTGGAAAATGGGATTAGTGTGGCCTTCATGGTTGATTTTGTCAGTGCAGGTTCGATGGGCCAAAGGGCCTTTTCTGTGCTTTGAGATTACTCTATATTAAGGAGTTGTTGAATTGAGCCCCTTGTAAACCTTGCTTGTCCCAAAACCATAAAACCCTGTCCAAGTTCAACAGACTTTCCCATTATCTGCCCCTTGCCCACTCCATTTCCCACGACGGGTGGGATGGTGAAATTCCGACCATTATTCTTAATTCTCTTCCCCCAATCGAGAGACACACAAGGCAACTTTTTTTTCACCTATTTTTGAATAACACCTGATGTTGGAGGGATGGAGAAGGGTTATTTTTCCCTGGAACAGATCCCTATTCTATATCCATCAGGCCTGATCAGGAGATTCTGCTGCTCACCTTAGGAAAAATGGGAAAGATTCACAGAGATTCCAACCAAAACTCCATTCACTCACATTGGCATCAGAGAATCCCAGCCTGGGAACAGGATCGACGTTTAAGACCCATGTCTCAAATTATTCATATACTGCATCCAAAAAATATTATTTCCTGGAAGAAATCCAGTCAGGAAGCCAAGTACCCTCTGTTACTGATAGGCTGCCCCCACTGAACTGATAACTGAATGAGAGGCTGGAGTTCAGCCAAAACAAATCCCCTGTCTGATAAACTGGTCACAATTTAACTTGGCACAGCAAAAGTGCTGCCTTTTGGCTAGTGAAGGGTGGCATGATGGCACAGTGGTTAGCACTGCTGCCTCACAGTGCCAGGGACCCTGGTTCGATTCTTGGCTCGGATCACTGTCTGTGTGGAATCTGCACATTCTCCCCATGTCTGCATGGGTTTCCTCCGGGTGCTCCGGTTTCCTCCCACAATCTGAAAGACGTGCAGGTTAGGTTGATTGGTTGTGCTAAATTGGCCCTTAGTGTCAGGGGGACTAGTAAGGTAAATGGGGTTGTGGGGGTAGGGTTTGGGTGGAATTATGGTCGGTGCAGACTCGATGGTCTCACTCTGTACTGTAGGGATTCTATGTAAACCTTGAGATGTTGAGAAAATTTCCTGCTGCACTTGATCCCAGTAATTTCACCAGGGTTTCTCCCATTGCTAACCCCTGACTCTCACCACCCCCTGACACCCCCTCACTAATGACCCCAGCACTGGAGTGAACAGGGGCACAATGAGAAGCCCAATTCACAGTCATTGTTCTAAAGGATCCATAACTCTTTGTTTTGCCAGTTGCAGTGAGCTGAGAAGTTTAACACTGAGTTAGAGAAAGAATCTGAGTTAATGGCTATCTTTTAGTTGCTATTCCTTACCTGTCTCTTCTTGGTAAGGGTTTTGAATGTTAACATTACTGTACACAGACTCTTCTTTAGGTTTCTGTGGCCCTGGAAAGGATACAATCGTTGTTATCTGCAAACCTTTTATACAACTAAATAGCAAAGCAATAAATCCAACAATAACTCGCATTTACCTAGCACCCAAAACACAGTGAAATGTCCCAAGGCACTTCTCAGGAGAGCTAATCAAAAACAGTTTGACACTGAGACAAGAGTAGAGATAGTAGAGATAAGGGGGCTACTTTGGGGGCATTCAAATGGTCGGTGGATAGGCATATGGATGATATTGGAATAGTTTAGGTTAGAGGGTCCACTGGCCGGCGCAACATCGAGGGCCGAAGGGCCTGTACTGCGCTGTAATGTTCTATATTCTATGTTCTAAGGACACAAGGGTTAGCCGTCAGAGCAGGCCATTCGGCCCATCAAACCCACTCTGCCATTTCATAAGATCATGGAAATACAGAAAACAGAAGTAGGAGGTAGGTCATTTGGCCTTTCCAGCCTGGTCTGCAATTCATTATCATCATGGCTGATTATCCAACTCAATAACCTGATATGCCCTTTCTCCCTTTAGTCACAAGAGCTATATCTAACTATTTCCTGGAATCACATGTTCTGGCCTCAACTACACTCTATGGTAGCGAATTCACCGCCCACTGGGTGAAGGAATTTCTCCTCACCTCAGTTCTAAAAGGTTTACCCCTTATCCTCAAACTATGAACCCTAGTTCTGGACCATCGGGAACATTCTTTCTGAATCTGCCTCATCAAAACTTGTTAGAATTTTATAAGTTTCGATGAGATCCCCTTTCACACTTCTAACCTCCAGTGAATATAATCCTAACTGACTTAGTCTCTCCTCTTATAAGGGACCTGCCATCCCAGGAATCAGCCTGGTAAACCTTCACTCCCTCTACAGCAAGGGCATCCTTCCTCAGATAAGGAGACTGATTGATTGGATTGTGAGTTTAACTCCACTTTCCGACCTGTTTCCCAAAACCCTCGAATTCCTGTGAGTTTTGTGAGTCTTGAATCTTGAAATGACTCGAAATCTACCAGATCTGCCATCAAACTCCTCACAGTGAGCAAGCCAGCAAACTTTAAAGCCCAATTCGTTACACATACAGAGTACTTGGCCAGTCATCATTCATTGAAAATGGTGTCTGATTGTGTCATGATAATTGACACTCACGCGTACCGTGCTCACAAATGCCGCTGCGCTGTCTGACTCCCTGCTGGCTGAGAGGCCTGCTCTGGAGGAGTGAAGGAGGTAAAGCTACGAGCCCAGTGCTGCTGCTGAGGTCAACTTGTTGAATAATGCTGCTGAGTGTCTGATTCCTCAACTGGGTGTCCCGACTTTAACAATGTGGGAAAATGTCCCACAGCTTAGACTGGATTCATCTGGGGGGAGGGGAGAGGAAGGCATCAATGGGGCATGCTTCCTCACTCCAGACCTCCTGGGAGGAGCACATTTCCCCCTCACCGCTGACCTCCTGGGGGGGGGGGGGCCTCAATGGGCACATTCCCCTCACCACTGACCTCCTGGGGAGACCTCAATGGGCACATTCCCCTCACCACTGACCTCCTGGGGAGACCTCAATGGGCACATTCCCCTCACCACTGACCTCCTGGGGAGACCTCAATGGGCACATCCCCCCACCACTGACCTCCGGGGTGGGGGGGGGCCTCAATGAGCACATCGCCCCCCACCACTGACCTCCTGGGGGGGGGTCTTAATGGGCACATCCCCTCACCGCTGACCTTGTGGGGGGGGCCTCAATGGGCACATCCCCTCACCGCTGACCTTGTGGGGGGGCCTCAATGGCACACCCCTCACGCTGACCTTGGGGGGGGCCTCAATGAGCACATCCCCTCACCGCTGACCTTGTGGGGGGGGGCCTCAATGGGCACATCCCCCCCACCACTGATCTCCTGGGGGGGCTCAGTGGGCACATTCCCCCATGCCTGACCTCCTTGGGGGGGCCTCAATGGCCTCTGTTCCTCCAGCGGGGTCAGTCACCTGTTTTGATTTGATTTATTATTGTCACATGTGTTAATATATAGTGAAAAGGGGAGAGCTTTTGCTAACCCAGCTGGAGTGAACTCCTGGTGGAGGAGGGGTGGGGCGGGGAGGTTGATAGTGGGCCCAGTGATTTCAGTCCCGGGTCCATTAACCAGATGCAAATTCAATTATAAATATTGAAATCAGACCCACGTCGCTGATGCTGCTACAAATTTTCATCAATTTTCTGACATGCCACTGATCTTTGTGAATTATACATTTTTTCTTTCAGTTGATACTATCTTTAACTTTCTTAGAACGAAGAACAAAGAAGATTACAGCACAGGAACAGGCCCTTCAGCCCTCCAAACCATTGACCTGACTTAACTAAAACCCCCTACCCTTCCAGGGACCATATCCCTCTACTCCCATCCATGTCAAGATGCTCCTTAAAATACACTACTGGATCTGTTTCCACTACCATCCCCAGCAGCGAGTTCTAAGCACCCTCCACCCTCTGTGTAAAATACTTGCCTCATACTTTTCCTTTAAATCTTGCCCCTTACACCTTAAACCTGTGCCTTCTAGTAATTGATTTTTCCACTCTGGGAAAAAGCTTCTATCCAGTTAGCCCCGGATGGTGTGTCCTCCTCCTAGAGTCTTTTTAGCGGAATGTAACTTTACTCAGTGTTATAAAATATCTCCTTAAATGTCTGCATCTACATCTGTAACTGATCTTCCCTTGAAGCTAATTTCCCAGTTTGCGTTAGTTAGCTGCATCTCACAACCTTGCAATTATGTTTATTCAACTCTAGCACTCAATCTGATTTTTTCTCTCTCAAACTGTTTAATTTGTTTAAATACTTTAATTGTTTCCACCGGCTATTCGGTCCACCTTGTTGACCAACAAGGTGCATGCATTCGGCAGGTCGTGCGAAGGCTGCTCCTGGAGGTTACTTCAGGAGTGGCCTTGTGCTTCACGTCGTTAGTGTATGCTTAAACTGGACCATCAGATGGGCAACATGACAGCTCAGAGGCTATCGCTGTTGCTGTGCAGACACATGGATTTGGGCCTGTGTCTGCGGGAGTTTGCGCGTTCTCCCCGTGGTTGCGTGGGTTTTCTCCGGGTGCTCCGGTTTCCTCCCACATCCCAAAAATGTGCTCTTAGGCTGATTGGGTAACAAATTGCCCCTATATTGGTCTCTATATGTCATTAAGACGTTAGGATGGCGGCACGGGCTCGTTGGGCCGAAGGGCCTGTTTCCCGTGCTGTGTTGTTCTTTGTTCTTTGTTCAAACTGAATGTGAAATTCAATCATATTATATTCACTGCCATCTGAAAGCTTTCTTTAATGAAGTTATTAATTAATCCCCCCTTATTGCACATTACCAGAATACCCTGCTCTCTGATTGCTTGTAGATTGTGCTGCTCTAAGAAATTGTCCCAAAAACATTTTTTCAAGTTACCATTTCCAATTTGTTTGACTGAATTTTTCAATTAGATTCAGTCTGATTCACCCAGTCTATGTTTATATTAAAATCATACATGATTATTGCTGCTCCTTTCTTAAAAGCCCCCAATCCTTCTTCCTGTATATCCTATCCTACAGTGTCGTTATTATATGGGGTCTATAAACTAAGGTCATCTCTCAGTATTGTACTGTCATCTTTAATTAACAGGGCTATTTGTCCAAATGTTATTAACCTCCTGCCCTTCCTAAAGGAACCTTGAATAACCAGGTCCTACCCTCAGCTCTGTAATGACCATCAGATCATCTATATTTATTTCTATTTCCACTGACAATTCATCTGGTTTGTTACAAATGCCATTTACGACCAGATATAGAGCCTTTAATTCTATGGTTTTACTATTTAGAACATAGAACATAGAACACTACAGCACAAACTGGCCCTTCGGCCCACAAGTTGTGCCGAACACATCAAAACCTACCCAGCCATAGACCTATCTATAACCCCCAATCCCATTGGATCCCATATACTCATCCAGAAGTCTTTTAAAAGACCCCAGCGAGTTCGCCTCGACCACCACCGACGGCAGCCGATTCCATTCACTCACCACCCTCTGAGTGAAAAACTTTCCCCTAGCATCCCCTCTGTACTTGCTTCCCTGCACCTTAAATCTGTGCCCTCTCGTCGCGACCATTTCAGCCCTGGGAAATAGTCTCTGAGAGTCCACCCTATCTATTCCTCTCAACATCTTGTAAACCTCTATCAGGTCGCCTCTCAACCTTCGTCTCTCCAGGGAGAACAGTCCCAGCTCCCTCAACCTGTCTTCATAAGGCATGCCTCCCAATCCAGGCAACATCCTTGTAAATCTCCTCTGCACCCTTTCAATAGCTTCCACGTCCTTCCTATAGTGAGGCGACCAGAACTGCGCACAGTACTCCAAGTGTGGTCTGACAAGGGTCCTATAAAGCTGCAGTATTACCTCCTGACTCCTGAACTCAATCTCTCGATGAATGAAGACCAGTACACCATAAGCTTTCTTAACCACATCCTCCACCTGGGAGGCCGATTTGAGAGTCTTATGGACCCGGACCCCAAGATCCCTCTGCTCTTCCACACAGCTAAAACTCCTACCTTTGATAGTGTACTCATTCATCCCGTTGGATCTGCCAAAATGGACCACAACACATTTATCCGCGTTGAAGTCCATCTGCCACTTCTCCGCCCAGTCTTGCATCCTGTCGATGTCATGCTGCAACTTCTGACATCCCTCCAGACCATCCACAACACCACCGACCTTCGTGTCATCGGCGAACTTACTCACCCATCCCTCCACTTCCTCATCCAGGTCATTTATGAAAATGACAAACAGCAAGGGTCCTAGAACAGATCCCTGGGGCACTCCACTGGTGACCGACCTCCATGCAGAAAAAGAGCCATCCACAACCACCCTCTGCCTTCTGCAGGCAAGCCAGTTCTGGATCCACAAGGCCAAAGCCCCTTGGATCCCATGGCCTCTCACCTTCTCAAGAAGTCTTGCATGTGGGACCTTGTCAAATGCCTTGCTGAAGTCCATGTACACCACGTCCACTGCTCTTCCTTCGTCAATATGTTCAGTCACATTTTCAAAGAACTCAATTAAGCTCGTAAGGCACGACCTGCCTTTTACAAAACCATGTTGACTATTTCTAATCAACCTAAACTTCTCCAAATGCTCGTAAATCTTGTCCCTCAGAAGACTCTCCATCAGCTTACCAACCACTGAGGTCAGACTCACCGGTCGGTAATTTCCAGGACTATCCCTGTTCCCTTTCTTGAAAATAGGGACCACATCCGCAATCCTCCAATCCTCCGGAACCTCTCCCGTCTCCATCGACGACGCAAAGATCATCGCCAGGGGCTCTGCAATGACATCCCTCACCTCCCACAATAACCTGGGGTACATCCCATCTGGTCCCGGAGACTTGTCTATCTTGATAGCATTTAAAAGTTCTAACACATCCGCTTCCTTAATATCTACATACTCAATCTTTTCAGTCTGCCGCAAACTTGTAGTGCATCCTCCCAGATCACTTTCCACTATGAATACTGAGGCAAAGTACTCATTAAGCACCTCTGCCATTTCTTCCAGTTCCATACAGACATTTCCCCCTTCACCTTTTATAGGTCCTATCCCTTCTCTTCTCATCCTTATTTTTGAAAACTCTGTACATATTTGCTGGTGAACTCTTTATTTTGAACACTCTGTTTCTCTGAGTATCATTATAGAATCATAGAATCATAGAAAATCTACAGCACAAACAGGCCCTTTAGCTCATAAGTTGCACCAATCATATCTCTACCTTCTAGGCTTAACTATAACCCTCAATCCTATTAAATCCCATGTACTCATTCAGAAGTCTCTTCAAAGATGCTATCAAATTTGCCTCCACTACACCGACGGCAGCCGATTCCATTCAATCACCACCTTCTGAGTGAAAAACTTACCTCTAACATCTCCTCTGTATCTACTTCCCAGCACCTTAAACCTGTGTCTTCTTGTGGCAGCCATTTCAGCCCTGGGGAAAAGTCACTGAGAATCCACCTGATCAATATCTCTCATCATCTTATCAACCTCTATCAAGTCACCTCTCATCTTCATCTCTCCAAGGAGAAAAGACTGAGCTATCTCAACCTATCCTCAGAAAGCATGCTACCCAATCCAGGCAAAATCCTTGTAAATCTCCTCTGCCCCCTTTCTATGGCTTCTACATCCTTCCAATAATGAGGCGACCAGAACTGCACACAGTACTCCAAGTGGGGTCTGACCAGGGTCTTATATAGCTGCAGCACTATCTCCCGACTTCTAAGCTCAATTCCTCGATTATGGAGGCCAGTACACCATACGCCTTCTTAACCACATCCTCTACATGCAAAGCTAATTTGAGAGTCCTATGAATCTGGACCCCAAGATCTTCCTGATCTTCCACACTGCTAAGAGTCTTACCCTTAATATTATATTTCTTCATCCCATTGCATCTGCCAAAATGGACCATTACACATTTATCTGGGTTGAAGTCCATCTGCCACTTCTCCACCCAGTCTTGCATCCCATCTATGTCTCACTGCAACTTCTAACATCCCTCCAAACTATCCACAACACCTCCGATGTTCGTGTCATCGGTGAACTTCCCAAACTATCCCTCCACTTCCTCATCCAGGTCATTTACAAAAATCACCAACAGCAAGGGTCCTAGAACAGATCCGTGGGGCACCCCACTGGTGACTGACTTCCATGAAGAAAAAGACCCATCTACAAACGGTCTCTGCCTTCTGCGGGCAAGCCAGTTCTGAATCCACAAGACAACAGCCCCTCGGATCCCATGCCCCCTCACTTTCTCAATGCGCCTTGCATGGGGGACCTTATCGAATGTCTTGCTGAAGTCCATATAAACCACATCCACTGCTCTTTCTTCATCAATGCGTTTAGTCACATTTTCAAAAAACTCAACCAGGCTCGTAAGGCACGATCTGCCTTTAGCAGAGCCGTGCTGACTAATTTTGATCATACTATACTTCTTTAAATGTTCATAAATTCTGTCTCTCAGGATTTTTGCCATCAACTTACCAACCACTGAGGTTAAACTCACCGGTCGATAATTTCCTGGGCTATTTCTACTCCCTTTCTTGAAGAAAGGAACCATATCCACAATCCTCCAATCCTCCGAAACCTCTCCGGTCGCCATCGATGACACAAAGATACAAAGAACAAAGAGCAACACAGCACGGGAAACAGGCCCTTAGGCCCAACAAGCCCGCGCCGCCGAGGCTCATCGTCCGAGGCTCTGCAATCTCTTCCCTCGCCTCCAACAGTAAACTGGGGTACATTCCATCCAGTCCCGGCGATTTATCTAACTTGATGCTTTTCAACAGCTCCAACACATCCTTTTTTTTAATGTCAACATACTCAAGTTTTCAGTCTGTTGCAAGCCTGCACTATAATCACCCAGATCCTTTTCCACTGTGAATACTGAAGTAAAGTATTCATTGAGCACCTCTACTATTTCTACTGTTTCTATACAAACTTTCCCACCATCAACTTTTATAGGTCTTATTCCTTCAGACCTTATCCTTTTACTCTTCATGTACTTGTACCTTAGGCTTTTCCTTAATCTTACCTGCCAAAGGTCTTCTCATGACCCCTTCTGGCTCTCCTAATTTCTTTCTTAAGCTCCTTCCTAGAAGTTGTATATTCCTCCAGATCCCTAACATTACCTAGCTCTCTGAACCTTTTGTACACTTTTCTTTTTGACTAGATTCATTATAACTTTTGTGCACCACAGTTTCTGTAACCTACCATAACTTCCCTGTCTCATTAGAATGTTATCGTGCAGAATTCCAGACAAACATTCCTTGAAAATCTGCCACATTACTTCTGTATGTTTTCCCGAGAAAACCTTCTTCCAATTTATTCTTCTAATTCCCTGCCTGATGGCTTCATATTTCCCCTTACTCCAGATGAATACTTTCCTAGCCTGCCTGATCCTATCCCTCTCCAATGCAAATGTAAAGGAGATAGAATTATGACCACTATTCCCAAAATATCCTTCCACTGAGAGATCTGACACCTGTCCAGGTTCATTACCCAATACCAGATTGAGTGCAGCCTCTCCTCTTGTAGGCTTATCCACGTACTGTGTCAGGAAACCCTCCTGAACACACCTAACAAATTCCTCCCCATCCAAACCCCTTACCCTAGGGATATTCCAATCGATATTTGGGAAATTAAAGTCTCCCATCACAACAACTCTGTTATTATTACACTTCTCTGGGATCTATTTCCCTATCTGCTCCTCAACCTCCCTGTTACTATTGTGCGGCCGCAAGTAAAGACCCCTTCCTGTTCCGAACGTCCACCCACAGAGACTCTGTAGACAATCCCTTCACAGCATCCACCTTCTCTACAGCTGTGACACTATCCCTGATGAACAGTGTCACTCACCCGCCTCTTCTGCCTCATAAAGTCATACAGTGCAGAAAAAGCCTTTTTTCTTATCGTATCTGTACCTATAATAATCACCACTAAAGGCACATGAATCCCATTTTCCAGTAATTATCCCATATCCTTGAATGTTATGGTGTTTCAAGTCTCGTCCAAATGCTTTTTAAAGATTCTAAGATTTCCGGCCTCCACTACCTTCCCAGTCATAAAGTCGTAGAGGTTTACAGCATGAAAACAAGCCCTTCGGCCCAACTAGTCTAGGATGCCCAGTTTCTTAATCCCTAAGCTAATCCCAGTTGTCCGCGTTTGACCCATATCCCTTTACACCCGTCTTACCCATGCAACTGTTTAAATGCTTTTTAAAAGATCCGCCTCCACTACTATCACTGGCAGCTTGTTCCAGACACTCACCACCCTCCGTGTGAAAAATTGTCCCTCTGGACTCTTTTATATCTCTCCCCTCTCACATTAAACTTTATGCCCTCTAGTTTTAGATTCCCCTATCTTTGGGAAAAAATGTTGACATTCATGCTCCTCATTATTTTATAGACCTCTAAAATCTATAAAATTTTATTATATTAATAATAAATAAATAAATAAATTAATTAATTAGGGGTAATTAAGCTTCCTATGCTCCAGGGAAACATAGAACATAGAACAATACAGCACAAACAGGCCCTTCGGCCCACGAGTTGCGCCAATCACATCTACCAATCCACAGACCTATCTATAACCCCCTATCCTATTCATTTCCATATACTCATCCAGAAGTCTCTTAAAAGACCCCAGTGAGTTTGCCTCAACAACCTCCGACGGCAGTCGGTTCCATTCACTCACCACCCTCTGAGTGAAAAACCTACCCTGACATCTCCTTTGTATTTGCTTCCCTGCACCTTAAATCTGTGTCCTCTTGTAGTGACCATTTCAGCTCGGGGAAATAGTCTCTGAGAGTCCACCCTATCTATTCCTTATATGCCTCTTAACCTACGTCGCTCCAGTAAGAAGAGTCCCAGCTCCCTCAACCTATCTTCATAAGGCCTGCCTCCCAATCCAGGCAGCATCCTTGTAAATCTCCTCTGAACTCTCTCAATAGCCTCTACATCCTTCTTATAATGAGGCAACCAGAACTGCACACATACTCCAACTGGGATCTGACAAGAGTCTTATAGAGCTGCATCATTACCTCCTGACTCCTGAACTCTATTCCTCGATTAATGAAGGCCAGTACACCGTACGCCTTCTTGACCGCTTCCTCCACCTGCGAGGCCGATTTAAGAGTCCTATGGACCTGGACCCCGAGATCCTTCTGCTCTACAACACTGCTAAGACTCCTACCTCTTATATTGTACTCCTTCATCCCATTATTCCTGCCAAAATGGACGACTACACATTTATCTGCGTTGAAGTCCATCTGCCATTTCTCTGCCCAGTCTTGCAGCCTGTCTATGTCCCAAACAAGTTTCAGTTTATCCAACCTCTCCTTGTAACTCAAACCATCAAGTCATGGCAGTATCCTAGTAAATCGCCCCTGCATTCTTTCTAGTTTAATAATTTCCTTTCTATAATAGGATGAACAGAACTTTACACGGTATTCCAAGTCTGACCTTACCAATGTCTTGTACAACTTCAACAAAATGTCCCAATTCCTATATTCAATGTTCTGACCAAAGAAATCAAGCATGCCAAATACCTTCTTCACTACCCTATCCACCTGTGACTCCACTTTTAAGGAGCTATGAACCTGTATCCTTGGATCTCTTTGTTCTATAATTCTTCCAACACTCTACCATTAACTGAGTAAGTCTTCCCCTGGTTCGACCTACCAAAGTGCATCACACTCGCATTTATCTAATTTAAACTCCATTCATCAGTCCATTGGCCCAATTGATCAAGATCCCATTGCAATCTTAGATAACCTTCACTACCCATTATGCCACCAATCTTGGTGTCATCTGCAAACTTACTAACCATGCCTACTAAATTCTAATCCAAATCATTAACATAAATGATAAATAACAGTGGACCCAGCACCAATCCCTGAGGCATAGGCCTCCAGTTTGAAAAACAACCCTCTACAACTGCTTTCGGTAATCAAGCCAATTTTGTATCCATTTAGATTCCTCATCCTGAATCCCCGTGAGATTCAATCTTATGCAACAATCTACCATGCAGTACCTTGTTAAAGGCCTTGCTAAAGTTTATGTAGACAACATCAACTGCATTGCCCTCATCTACCTTCTTGTTTACCCTTTCAAAAAATTCAATCAAATTTGTGTGATATGATTTTCCACTCACAAAGCCATGCTGACTGTCCCTAATCAGTCTTTGCCTCTCTAAATCCCTGTAAATCCTGCCTCTCAAAATACCTTCCAACAACTTACCCACTCACTGGCCTGTAGTTCCCAGGCTTTTCCCTGCAGCCCTTTTTAGACAAAGGCACAACATTTGCCACTCTCCAATCTTCAGGTACCTCATCTGTGACTATCGATGATTCAAATATCTCTGCTAGGGGACCTGCAATTTCCGCCCTCGCCTCCCATAATGTCCTAGGATACACTTCATCAGGTTCTGGGGATTTATTTACCTTGATGCACCTTAAGGCTTCCAGCACCTCCTTCTCTCCAATATGTACACGGGAGAGGGGCCTGATGTCTGGTGCCGGCTTTGAGAAATTTGAGGACCCGTTAAAGGAAATAATCATTACGAGGGAAGAGGTGTTGGGGCTTTTAGGCAGCATAAAGACTTATAAAGCTCCGAGGCCTGATGGCATTTACCCCAAGCTGCTAAGGGAGGTGAGAGATGACATTGCTGGGCCTCTGACGCAAATCTTTGTCTCTTCTTTGGACACAGGTGAGGTGTCAGAGGACTGGAGGATAGCAAATGTAGTACCGTTGTTTAAAAAGGGACAAAGGGATAACCCAGGGAACTATAGGCCGGTGAGCTTGACTTCAGTTATAGGTAAGCTAATGGAGAGGATCCTCAGGGGCAGGATGTATGAGCATCTGGAGCGCTGCGATCTGATCAGGGATACGCAGCGTGGCTTCGTTAAAGGGAGGTCGTGCCTTACGAATCTAGTGGAATTTTTTGAAGAGGTGACAAAAACGGTTGATGAAGGACAAGCCATTGATGTCGTCTACATGGATTTCAGTAAGGCATTTGACAAGGTTCCTCATGGTAGGCTGATAAAAAAGGTGAAGGCGCATGGTATACAGGGCCAGGTATGTAGATGGGTTGAGAACTGGCTTGGGAGGAGGAGACAGCAGGTAGTAGTGGAAGGCTCTTTTTCCAACTGGAGGTCTGTCACTAGTGGTGTGCCACAGGGCTCTGTACTAGGACCCCTTCTATTTGTGTGTATATAAATGACTTGGAAGAGGGGGTAGGTGGTGTGATCAGCAAATTTGCTGATGACACTAAGATGCTTGGATTGGCGGGTACTGAGGAGCAGTGCCAGGCAATATAACAGGACATAGATAGGCTGGTAGATTGGGCAGATAGATGGCAAATGGAATTTAATCCGGATAAATGCGAGGTGATGCATTTTGGCCGGAATAATGTAGAGGGGAGTTATAGGATAAAAGGTAAACCTATCCGGAGTATAGAGAAGCAGAGAGACCTGGGGGTGCATGTTCACAAGTCTCTGAAAGTGTCAGTACAGGTGAAGAATGTGATAAAGAAAGCGTATGGTATGTTAGCCTTCATAGGAAGGGGTATAGAATACAAGAGTAGAAGTCTGATGTTGCAGGTGTATAGAACGTTGGTTAGGCCACATCTGGAGTACTGCATCCAGTTCTGGTCGCCGTACTACAGGAAGGATGTAGAGGCCCTGGAGAGAGTGCAGAGGAGATTTACCAGAATGCTGCCTGGTATGGAAGGGCTGTCTTACGAGGAAAGATTGAAAACACTGGGATTGTTTTCCCTTGAAAGACGTCGGCTGAGAGGGGATCTTTTAGAGGTATATAAGATTATGAGGGGTATAGATAGAGTAAATGGTGGTAAGCTTTTTTCCACCATTAAAAATGGATAGAACGAGGGGTCACGGGCTCAGGGTGAGGGGGGCTATGTATAAGACGAATATTAGAGGCCAGTTTTTCACACAAAGGGTAGTGGGGGTGTGGAATGCACTGCCGAGTAAGGCGGTGGGAGCAGGCACGCTAGGGTTGTTTAAGGGTCTCTTGGACAGCCACATGAGCGGTCTGCAGATAGAGGGATATAGTAGGACTGTCTAAATATCGGGAGCTTTGGGACGACCAAATAGTATTAGAATATCTTTCAGTTTTGTCTTAGGGATTTCTATCCCTGAGTTTTTCGCATGTTTAATTAAGTCTTATTTGTTATCCACAGGCAATTCGGTCCACCTTGACCAACAAGGTGCATGCACTTGGCAGGTCGTGCGAGGGCTGCTCTTGGATGTTGCTTCAGGAGTGGCCTAGTGCTTCACGTCATCAGTGTATGCTTAAACTGGACCATCTGATGGGCAACATGACAGCTCAGAGACTATCGCTGTTACTGTGCAGACACATGGATTTGGGCCTGTGTCTGCGGGAGTTTGCGCGTTCTCCCCGTGGTTGCGTGGGTTTTCTCCGGGTGCTCCGGTTTCTCCCACATCCCAAAAATGTGCTCTTAGGCTGATTGGGTAATAAATTGTCCCTATATTGGTCCCTATATGGGAATCTTCCACAATAGGCATAGCCTAAGGTCATGGTTATGTCATTAAGACGTTAGGACGGCGGCACGGGCTCGTTGGGCCGAAGGGCCTGTTTCCTGTGCTGCGTTGCTCTTTGTTCTTTGTTCTTTGTTGTTCTCAAGATATCACTATTTATTTCCCCAAGTTTCCAAATCTTTCATGTTAACCATGAAGAACCATGGCCCCGGCACTCAGCCTGAGCCGCCACACTTTGTTTTCTGTTTTGCAGTCGCTGGTAGATTTATCTCCTTACCTTTCTCTTGTTGAGACCTTGTGAAGTTTATAACCGCGTAATCTAGATTATTTCCAGCTCCTTGCAAATCTACCAAAGGAATAAAAGTAGAAGAAAAGATGGATGTTTATTCATGGAGAAGTATGGATGAAGTTAGGACAGTTTAAAACTCCTAAGCCAGGATGAAATAACTATGAAAGAATGTGGTGAATTACAATTTGTGATTGAGGATCAAACATGGCTCTTATAAACCTTTTATTATTGAAGTCTCTTCACATCTCCTGATTGGATTTGTCACTGACAATCTCACAATGCACCCGCATTCTGGTCTCCCCCACAAAATTAGCTAGAATAAATGCTGGCCCAGTTGATGACGCCCACATTCCTGAATAAATTAAAATAAAAAGGAATGACAGGAACTGAAGAAAAAACAAGCTTTGGACCAATCAAGGACATGAAGCATTGACTGCTGAGTGAATTTGGGCAGTATTTTTGGTATCATATTTTGAACAGTAAATTGGTAAAGTATCCATCCATTGTACACGCCAGGAAGGCTGAGGTCAATCCTTATTATTGACTCAAGATATTCCTGAATCAGCAACGAAGGCATGTAAACGGAATTAAAATACTAACCAGCCATGAATAGCCTTGAGGGGCTGAATGGCCTCCTCCTGTTCTCACATAGGGGAGCTATTTTAATTTGCATTATTGCAGATAAAGTGCAGCGACACAGTCTGACTTCTGTCTGGTATTTGTGGGTAAAAATCCTGGAACTCCCTCCCTAGCAGCATTGTGGATGTATCTACACTGCACAGATTGCAGTAGTTCAGCATGGCAGCTCACCACCTCCTCCTCAAGGGACAATTAGAGATGGGCAATAAATGCCAGCGATGCCCTTGTTCAGCGAAAGAATAACTTAAAAACCATGACCTATCACAGGCTTTTCATTTCCTCCCAAAGATGTGTGGGTTAGGTGGATTGGCCAGGCTAAATTGCCCCTTAGTGTCAGGATAAATGCATAGGATTATGGGGATAGGGCCTGGGTAGGATTGTGGTCAGTGCAGACTGGATGGGCCGAATGAACTCTATGATTTTGTTCTTGCTCCTTACCCTTCTCCGTCTGTAACTTTTCCCCATCCTAATGAAAGGTCCTTGAGCTGAAATGTGAACTCTTGTCTTCAATCTCTGTTTCTGTTGATGCTATCTGACTGTTGGATATTTCTCGCATTTTCTTTTCTTTATTTTAAGCTTATAGTTTGTACTTTGAAGAATGTTCTCAATGCAAAGTGAGTTGTTTCTATACCTGTTTCCGCTTGCTGTGACGCTGGACCAATGGCACTGTAAACAGGAATCTCTCCAACTCCCTGTGGATCTGTCAAAGATACAGAAATGTCACAGAGTCAAGTGCTCTTCCCAATACTTTTTAAAGGTTGTAAGGTTTCTGGTGTCCACAACCTTCCCAGGCAGCACATTCCAGATTCTCACCACTCTCTGAGTGACAACATACAGCCCAACTATACAACAGGACTGTAGCCATGTTTCACCTCTGCAGCTCACCCCGGTTCCTACACTCCTCCAAGCCTGTCCTCTTGCATTCCCCAGTTTTCACCATTCACTATTGTCATCCATGGCAGCAGGCCTTTGTGCGTACAGTAGCATGGTGGTTATGTTACTGGACTAGCAATCCAAACTTTGGGATGAAGGAGTTCGAAGGCCTCTGTGGAATTTGAATTTAGTTAATTAAATACATCTGAAATTACAAAGCTAGTATCAGTAATAGTGGCCAGGAACTCCTGACTTCTTGTTAAAAACCCATCTGGTTCTCTAATGCCTTTAGAGAAGGAAATCTGTTGTCTTTACCTGGTCTGGTCTACATGTGACTCCAGAGCCACCGCAATGAGTTGACACTCAACTGCCTCCTGAAATGACACACAGTTTCAAGGGCAACTAGGGATGGGCAACAAATGCTGTCCAGCAGCATTGCCCACGTCCCACAATTGAATAAAGAAAAAAATACGAACAAATGTCAACAAACGATGACCTTGTGACCCCACTTCCCATAGAAGAATGCCATGGAAGGATATTATTTGTGCGGTCACAACTAAAAAGCAGCTCCTCTCGGACAACTAAGGAAGACAATAAATGCTGGATACTTCTAGCATTTTCTAATTTTATTTTAAGCTTATCATAGAATTATAGAATATACAGTTCAGAAGGAGGCCATTCGGCCCATCGAGCCTGCACTGACAACAATCCCAAACAGGTCCTGCCCCATAACCCCATATATTTATTCTGCTAATCCCCTTGGACACCGAGGGCCAATTTTGCATGGACCATCTACCTTCTCCGCACCTTTTTGGACTGTGGGAACACACAGAGGAAACCCACGCAGACACGCAAACTCCATACAGTCACCCGAGGCCAGAATTGAACACAAGTCACTGTGCCACCATGTGGTCTCAAGGCTTGTACTTTGAAGAATGTTCTCAATGCAAAATGAGTTGTCTCTATACCTGTCTCTGCTTGCTGTGACGCTGGATTAACAGCACTATTAACAGGAATCCCTCCAACTCCTCGTGGATCTGTCAAAGATATGGAAATGTAAAATGGGATTCTTACAGAAATCAAAAGGAAATCAGGCATGCAGGATTTTTAACAGCCCAGTGCTTCACAGCACATGAATGAATTAAAAAAAAACTGGTGACCTAATACTCTCGAGTTCCCTCCCTAAACCTCGCAATCTCTCCTCAGCTATCCCCTCCTTTATTAAATTCTTTCAAACATACCCTCTGACCAAGGCACTATTAGTTATATCATGTGGCGTAGTTTCCAATACTGTTAGATAATCGCTCCTGTGTTCTTATGTTAAAGCTGTAATATAAATACAAACTGTTGTTCGATGGAGGAGGAGTATGTGTATCTTTAGGTGGGAATTGTGGAACAGAATCAACAGAAAAAGAGCTGGAGAGGGTCAAAGCGCAAAGTGAAGGGCTTGAGAGCTCTGCAGAAAGAGCAAAATGAGGAAGATACAAGGCTCTGAAAACCAACCATTGGAAGGAACAATGTTTGTGAAAGTAGCTAGTCTGGAACATCCTTTTGGTGGAATTTCTCATGTCCCACCAGACATTTGCCTGTCCAAAGAGGCTCCATGTCAGGATCAAAGGCTGAGCTATTCGCCCTGAGCCCTCAGTGCCATCCAAACCTGGCACAGGAGTCTTCCCTTACCCACCTCCACTCCGTGGGCCACTTGCTCGGTAACATGGTGGTACAGGGGCATGGGTGGCACAACGGTTAGCACTGCTGCCTCACAGCGCCAGGGACCTGGGTTCAATTCCAGCCTCAGGTGATTTGTCTGCATAGGTTTCCTCCAACATTCCAAAGATGTGTGGGTTAGGTTGATTGGCCATGGTGAATTGCTCTTTGTGTTAGGGGGATTAGCAGGATAAATATTTGGGGGTATGGGGAAAGAGTCTGGACTGGGGCAGGTACAATGGACTGAATGGCCTCCTTGTGCACTGTGGAGGTTCTATGATTCAATGATGGACAGCAACACTACTAGGGTGGGTTCTATCTTGCAGAGGGGGGATTGGAGGGGATGGGGATGGGGTGGGTAAGGGTTGGTGCTTCGGACCTTGTTCTTTGGGTCAGATTTCATTTAACACACACAGCAGACATTTCTGGCATTCATTCTCAGGGTATGGGTGAGGCTGGCAAGGTTGGCATTGACTGCCCATTCCTAGAAGGTGATGATTGAACTGTGGGCCTGCAGTTGAAGGAATTTGATGTGGGTTACATGAGAGAGATCAAAGTTTATTCTACATAACACCTCAATTGCAATTGAACTGCATCCTAGTACAGTAATCATTAAAGTAAAGTTTATTTATTAGTGTCACAAGTTGACTTACATTAACACTGCAATGAAGTTATTGTGAAAATCCCCTAGTCGCCACACTCTAGTGCCTATTTGGGTACACTGAGTGAGAATTTAGCATGGCCAATGCACCTAACCAGTATGTCTTTGGACTGTGGGAGGAAACAGGAGCACCCAGAGGAAACCCACGCAGACATGGGGAGAATGTGCAGACTCCACACAGACAGTGACCCAAGCTGGGAATTGAACCTGAATCCCTGGCACTGTGAGGTTGCAGTGCTAATCACTGTGCCACTGTGCCACCCATTTGTGAGGGGAGAATTCTTACGTTTAAACTCATCGAAAGGCTAATGGAATGTTGAATTTACCTTAACCCAAGAAGTCTGAATTTCAAAGAAGTTTAGAGTTATGTAAAATTCAAGTTAACCACAGCTGGAGTAACTGGGTGGGATTTCACAGCCTTGCTCATCCCAAAACTGTAAAATCCTACCTGAGGTCAATGGCCGCCCCTCCAATGGCCTGCTCCAATTTTGATAGGGGAGGAGGTTAGGGGGAGATGGGCCGGGTGGTAAGATTTCAGTCACTCCGTTGAGTTCTGGGAACCCAGGAAGGATGTGTTGACCTTGGAAAGGGAGTACAGCAAAGATTCACCTGAATCATCTTACACATCCTTGTCAGAGCATGTGTTTGTATAGACTGGCTGTGATTAAGGGTTATCCAGATTTGAATCATTTCTATTCTCTCTCTGCAGATGCTGGCAGACCTGCTGAAATTTTTCGGCATTTCGCTTGTGCTGGTATAGCCTAGATTTGTGTTCCTTTGATAGAAGGTGAGTTGATGTGATTGAGATGGTTAAATGGTGGTTTGATATGAGAAAAAGAAACTATTTCCTCTAGACTGAGATGATTCTTATGGGAAGTGGGCAGGTAAGTGGAGCTGGGTCCACGAATAGATTTTATTGAATGGTGGAGCAGGCTCGAGGGAGGCCAAATGGCCTACTCCTGCTCCTAGTTCTTATGTTCTTATGTTGTTTATGATGACATATTGTGATATAATGTTTGAGATAACATTAAAGATCCTGTAGAAAGTTGTAAGATTAGCTTTTTTGTCAGTCACCCTTTTGCTAGTTCCAAATATTTTTCCCAAGCTACTGGGCTTCCTTTAATCTATGGAAACTAGACGATGCAACAAAATTATCACCAATCCCTGACAGCAGTAGAATTTGTATTGTGAAGCTCACCTCTTTTCAACACCCAGATAACAAAACCAAATAGAAGAAAGGAGATAATGAACAGAGGGGGCACAATGTAATGGACGAGAGTGGACTTGTCCTTATCTTCATCAGGGAGGTGGATCTGACGGACATCTCTCCCGAGTTCATTTACAGCCAAACAGTTATACGTCCCTCTCAGTACTGGGTTACGAAACTCTCCTGTGATTTGATACTTGTCTGGCTCTTGTGTGACTGTTGTGTCAGGGCTGTTCCCGGGCACTGAGCTGCCCTCAGGATCGATCCATGTGATATTGGCAGGTGGCACCGCTTCAACCCGGCACACGATGCTCTCTCCAGTTACATTATCGCTCACTGTCGATAGATTCAAGATGGTGGCTGGGACTTGGGAAAGGAAAAGGACAATGAGGTTAATACCATTTATCGATCCTCACAGGAATATAGAACAGGGATTGGCCATTTAGCCTCTTCAGCCTGTTTAACCATTCAATAAGATGAGAAATGACCTGTGGCCTAGCTCCATTGAACTGTCTTTGTCCATATCCCTTATATGATAGGAAGACAGGTTGTTACTTGAATGAGTGTAAATTGAGAAAGGTGGATACTCAGCGAGACCTTAGAGTCCTTGTGCATCAGTCACTGAAAATACCACTACATTACCACTACACCAGAATCATCCCTTTGTCTCTTTGGACTCAACTATCTATTTCCAAACAGATGGAGGTTGGATTATAATATTCAGTGAGGAACCAGATCATCTTCTGCCATTTAGCTTTTAACAGTAAAGAAAACTATTAATCATGAAAAGTGTGACTAGAATATAACATTCCTTCATTCCCACTTATCTTCGTAAACGTTCAGCATTTATAAGAATAACACTGATTACAGAAATATATTTTATGAGTATAAAGTTTAGTAAAGTATCACAGTCCCAATAAATCAAGGCTAAAATGTGATCAGACGCTCCCACACTTAAACCAAGGGTTTCGCTAATCTTGGCATGGATTGAATTAATCCGATTTTATCCATGGACGTTGACAGCCAAAGCAGCCAGGGAATGGAGGATAAAAGAGTCTCCTGAAGACTCACATGTTTCCCGCCGAGGAAATGACATCTCACCACAAGGTGGAAGATCCCCCACCTCTGCCCGTGTTGGTCACAGCAGCCAATCATTCAGTGTCTATTGACTCACTAGCTCTGTTTCCCCAAGATGTGGTCATTGGTACCAGGTTATTTTGTGTTTGTCTATAAAGGTTCACCTCCTATCTACAGCCCACTCGCTTGGAATTGACCTGATTTAACTTTTCACAGTGCAGAAGAGGGCATTCAGCCCTTAACAGCCACATGGACTTTTACCAGAATTAACGCAATACCCTCATATTTTACCCCTACCATTTTTGGGCGGCCAAAGGTTTCTTAAGTTCTGAATTTGATGGGAAAACTGTTGTAATTCAATGATTGATTTTCACATTGCGAGTTTGACACTCGAATCTCCCACATTCTGTGCAAAGCAGCGTTCACAATCACGAATATCATTAAAAGTTTGGGGGGGTGGAGCCGATCCATGTAAAAGTCTGTCAGTTCTGGAACTCTGTGAAGGAGCAATGGCCCTGAGCTCTCAGCCTACAGTTTGCTGGCGGGCGATTGAGCTAACCAGCCTGGGGTCCTCACAGTGCTGCCCCTCCAGCCATCCGCCCACGGACTGATCGCGGACCCAACGAGAATTCATGGGCCAGCCTCGATCCTGTCATCATCCAAGAGTGCCGCAATCTCCACCCCCACCTACCCCCAGCAGTGACGATCCCTCTTTGGCAGATCCAGTCCCCTCGGGAGGCAGACCCCACTCAGCAGACATCCCACCTCCCAGGAGACCCCACTCCCAGCAGATTGCCCCACGGGAGGCAGACCCACCTGACAAAACACCCCTCTCCCCCTGGCTCGACCTGTTCACTGACCTCCCTCCAGCCCCAATCGATCACAACGCAGATTGGCAGTGGGATCCCCCCCATTCCCACCAATTGTCCCCTCGGCCCCACCCACTTGGCACAGCCCAGTAGGCCCTGCCCCTTGGCACTGCCGTGTGCCTGGTGGCAGTGTCAAGGTGTCCCCTGGGCATGGGCTCTTTGCCCCTTTGGCAGGTCCAGGTGACACAATCGGGAACTGTGATGATGCCCAAACCAGGGGGCAGCCCTCCCACCGTCCAACCCCCATGGGTCTCCAGCTACTTCCATGAAAGTGGGTGCTACTCTAAACCCCCCCGGAGTGAAGTTGTACTGGTGTTGGGAGTGGGGGGGAATGTTAGTGGGCTTGGAGAATTCAGTCCCAGGCCCCATTATCACATTTAATTAACATTAAAAATAGATTTAAATCACTCACCTGCTGCTGCCTCTGGTTTCCATTGGGGTCCTGACTGCGCCAGATCTTCGGCGCTGGGTGATGTGTGTCTGTCAGGGACACACACGCAAATCCCGTGAATCGGTCACCAGTGATTCTCCCATCCCACCGGGCTAAAATTTAGGAAACTGGGGGGAAATTTAGCCTGGCCAATCCACCTAACCCATAAATCTTTGGACTGTGGGAGGAAACCACACCAACACAGGAAGACCATCAAACTCCACAATGTATAAAATGATCAAAGCTGGAAATTGCCAGCACTGTGAGGCAGTAGTGCAAACCACTGTACCACCTGCTACAGAATGTTTTATCCACATCCCCATATCACAAACATTGATGTTTTCTTACCAACAACCTGGAGTCCCATCACATCCTGAGTTACATTTTCCTGATTCCAGTTCCTGACGTGTACGTGACAGAAATAATCATTGGTGTCGTTCAGCTGCAGGTTCCTCATCCTGAGGGAAGCGTTTCCTTGGGTTGGGTTTCCAATCAGTTCATATCGATCTCCTTCATTCACAGTGACTGGGTCATTGTAGCCAGAACCAGCCCCCAGGGAATGAGAGTAATTAAAAACAGTGGAAAATTTTTTTTGATCCCTCTTCATCCAGAGGACAGTGAGGGAGCTGAGAGAATGCTGAGGGGGATTGAAGGTGCAAGACAGAGTGACAGAATCTCCCTTCACCCCAGTCACTGCCCGTGAATCGCTCTGACCTGAGGGAGTAAGGATTTGAAAGAACAGATATTAATTATCATGTAGTTTTATTAAATGTAATCTCTACAATGTTTATCTCCCCTGTGATATCCCTAAAGACAGATAACACCGACCTAGATTTATACAAATACCTGGAAGTTAATGTTCCCTTCAGGAAATGAAGTTGGAAAAGTGCTGAGATCTTGGAGGGAAATTGCTCTGGAGGATGTGACGGCACTGAGATAGAAAAGGCCATGGAGGGATTTAAGGAGCAGGATGATGATGTTAAATAATGAGGAAATGGGTCTTGTTCCTCTGGAGAGGATTTCCTGCCGGGTCTGATGGACGATGTGATTGGTGGGATGAAAATGGATTGTGCTGGTGGCTTTTGGGACAGCATTGGGATAAAACCATGGATAAGTTATCTCAGCCTGCCCGTACTAGACAAAGACATACTCCCATTACTCTCAATATCTACAACTGTCCCCCTCATGGGATAGCATGGAGACACAGAGGTTAGCACTGCTGCCTCACAGTGTCAGGGATCTGGATTTGATTCCTGACTTGGGTTACTGTTTGTGTGGAGTTTGCACATTGTCTGTGTGGGTTTCCTCTGAGTGCTCCAAATTCTCCCACATTCTGGAAGATGTGCTGGTTAGGTGCATTGACCAGAATAGGCTCCGGACTGTGGTGACTAGGGGAATTTCACAGTAACTTCATTTCAGTGTTAATGTAAGGCTTATTTGTGATTAATAAATGAACTTTAACTAAATTCACAGCAGGCAGGACCCAGGCATTCACAAAGATGTAAATCTCAGTCTTGTACTTTCCCATTTCAAATCCATTTTACTCCAGAAAGCCAGTCTGTGAAGGATGATCCTCAACCTCTTCTTAGTCTTATATTTAATTACCGAGTGAATAATTACAAACAAATATCTCCAAACACAATTGCACAGTTATAGAAATGTGTTTTGAAGATGTTCAGAAAAAACCTCTCCTTGCAGATCATTAAACACAACTCATATCCAAATAGCAAATTAAATCCTCTTTAAATCTCTCTGGTGTGTGGGCTAGGTCGGTTAGCCATGTTAAATTGTCCCTTAGTGTCTTAATCCAGTGGTGGGTTGGGGGCTTGTAACAAAGTCCAAAAAGCAAACACTTCCCATTTGGCTCATGGGCTTCCCTGGGAATCCCTTCCATGGACATCTCTTCCATGGGGGTCCCACTCAGCACTGGATTGTGGGAACTGGGAAGCCTGCTGAGAGTTACCCCTTGTGTTTGTTGCTGACCTGCCGTCCCCACACCTTCTCTCCTGGGACTCCCCGTCCCGCAATCATTCACCTGTGCCTGGCTCCATTGGTTAACGTGGTATTTGAGTGGGTGTAGTAGCAGCAGCAACCACATCCCCCTCAGTGGCACCACTGAGCCATGAAGAGTATCTGCCCTCTGATTGGGACCTCACCCAGGGACTTGGTCTCAGGAAAGGCCCAGTGCTGCCCTGCTGAGTGCCTGATTACACTGAATGGTACAAGCCTTCCTAAATTAGGTGATACTGGTTCTCCAGTCAGCGGGTGAAATCACCATCACGTTAAATTCCGCCTAATAATTACCTGTTCTGGGTTTAAAATTAATCACTTATTTAACAAACGCATAACTCCTATTTGTACAATCCATCACCAGTATCTACAAATGCCTCTACATGAGCTCAAATTATTATCCAATGTGTGCTTCTCCCCTTGTATCTCATTAACTTTTGTGAAATCCCCTGCGAGGTCCATGGGAAAGTATTGATTGATTTCCCTGTAGGACTCATTGAGTATGAGTTCCCCTGGTAACAGGCAGTTCCTGTCTATTCCTGAGGCTTGTATAAGGCAGGCCTTGGACTGGGCCTGCTGATCTGCAGTCCCTGGCAGGCCCTAGTAGTTTGGAGATGCCTGATTGGGGCTTCATTACACTCTGGATGTGCTGCATCTGCTGCTGCCAGACTGAGAGCTGAGAGTTACTGGAGAGGGAAGCTGCTGCTTGGACAGACAGAGAGAGGCCCCGGGGCCTGGAGGCTCACAGGTCTCACAGCCTGCAATGGAGAGAGGGAAACTGGGCAGGGCCTGAAAACTGCTCTGAGTGCAATTGGAGAATCCCAGCTCAGGATCAATATTAAATCAGTTTTACATTTCTACACAATGTGAAACATGACAAGTCCAAATCCCTCCCTCTGAAATCCGCACACCAGATGTGTCAATGTGAGCCATTCAGTTATGTCCTCACTTTTACAGGGGAACCAGAGCTGAGTAATAAATCTAGTTTGATATCTAGTTTGCCCGGTACCACCCTGGTTTAAGGGCAATCCATTCCGCAGTGGCCCAGTGAATCATCAGTGATTCAGGAAGAAGATCGGTTCTTCCTGATCGGTTGAAGGAAATAAGGATTACGAGGATAGAGGTGTTGGGGCTGTTAGGCAGCTTAAAGACGTATAAAGCTCCAGGACCTGATGGCATTTACCCCAGGCTGCTAAGGGAGTTGAGGGAAGACTTGGCTGGGCCTCTAACGCAAATCTTTGTCTCTTCCTTGGACACAGGTGAGGTCCCAGAGGACTGGAGGATAGCAAACGTAGTACCGTTGTTTAAAAAAGGTCAGAGGGATCACCCAGGGAACTATAGGCCGGTGAGCTTGACTTCAGTTATAGGTAAGCTAATGGAGAGGATCCTTAGGGACAGGATGTATGAGCATCTGGAGTGCTGCGATCTGATCAGGGATACGCAGCATGGCTTCGTCAAGGGGAAGTCTTGTCTTACAAATGTAGTGGAATTTTTTGAAGAAGTGACAAAAACAGTTGATGAAGGACATGCTGTTGATGTCGTCTACATGGATTTCAGTAAGGCGTTCGACAAGGTTCCTCATGGTAGACTGAGAGAAGGTGAAGGCGCATGGGATACAGGGCCAGGTATGTAGATGGGTCGAGAACTGGCTCGGGAGGAGGAGACAGAGGGTAGTAGTGGAAGGCTCTTTTTCCGGCTGGAAGCCTGTCACTAGTAGAGTGCCACAAGGCTCAGTACTAGGTCCTCTTCTATTTGTGGTCTACATAAATGACTTGGAAGTTGGGGTAGGTGGTGAGATCAGCAAATTTGCTGATGACACCAAGATGCTTGGATTGGCGGGTACAGAAGAGCAGTGTCAGGCAATACAACAGGAATTAGACAGGTTGGTAGACTGGGCAGATAGATGGCAAATGGAATTTAATCCGGATAAATGCGAGGTGATGCATTTTGGCCGGAAAAATGTAGAAGAGAGTTATAGGATAAAAGGTAAAACTATACGGAGCATAGAGACGCAGAGAGACTTGGGGTGCAGGTTCACAAGTCTCTGAAGGTGTCCTCACAGGTGGAGAAGGTGATAAAGAAGGCGTATAGTATGTTAGCTTTCATAGAAAAGGGGATAGAATACAAGAGTAGGAGTTTGATGTTGCAGTTGTATAGAACTTTGGTTAGGCCTCACTTGGAATACTGCGCCCAGTTCTGGTCTCCATACTATCGGAAGGATGTGGAGTCCTGGGAGAGAGTGCAGAGGAGGTTTACCAGGATGCTGCCTGGTATGGAAGGACTGGCTTATGAGGAACGATTAGATAGACTGGGGTTGTTTTCCCTTGAAAGACGTCGGCTTAGAGGGGATCTCATAGAGGTGTATAAGATTATAAGGGGTATAGATAGAGTAAATGGAGGTAAATTTTTTCCACCTTCAGAAATGGATAGGACGAGGGGTCATGGCCATAGGGTGAGGGGGGCTATGTATAAGACGAATATTAGAGGGCAGTTTTTCACACAAAGGGTAGTGGGGGTGTGGAATGCACTGCCGAGTAAGGTGGTGGGAGCAGGCACGCTGGGGCTGTTTAAGGGCCTCTTGGACAGCCACATGAGCAGTATGCAGATAGAGGGATATATTAGGACTGTTTAACTACGGCTTTTTTTCCACAGGTAATTCGGCCCATACTTGACCAACATTGAGCATGCATTCGGCAGGTGGTGCGGGTACAGCTCTTGGATGTTGATTCATGGGTTGCCTGGTACCTCATGTCGTAAATGCGTGCTTTATGTGGACCATCTGAAGGGCACCATGACAGCTCAGAGACTATCGATGTGGCTGTGCAGACACTTGGAATTGGGCCGGTGTCTGCGGGAGTTTGCGCGTTCTCCCCGTGGTTGCGTGGGTTTCTCCGGGCACTCCGGTTTCCTCCCACAACCCAAAAATTCGCTCTTAGGCTGATTGGGTAACAAATTGTCCCTATAGTGAGAATTTTCCATATTAGGAATAATATATATATTATTATATAGGAATAATAAAATAGGATAATGGATTTGCTACTATATAGTTATGACGGCGGCGCGGGCTCGTTGGGCCGAAGGGCCTGTTTCCCGTGCTGTGTTGCTCTTTAAAAAAAAAAAGATGTCCCATAAATTTCCTGGGATGGACGATAAGAATATAGAACATAGAACATAGAACATTACAGCCCAGAACAGGCCCTTCGGCCTTCGATGTTGCGCCGACCAATTATGAACAAAAAAGCAATGACCCTCCAAACTAAATCATTCCCTTCTCTTCCATAAACTTATCAACTAACCTCTTAAACGCCACCAAACTTGGCGCATCTACAACTGCCGCAGGCAAGGCATTCCACTCCCTAACCACCCTCTGGGTAAAGAGTCTACCTCTGATATAACTATCAGCATTGCTCACAAACCAAGAGTAAACTCTTTATCATCAAAACCCGACAGCACAAAAGGAGGGCATTCAGCCCATCGAGTCTGCACTGACCACAATCCCATCTGTCCCTGTAACCCCACACATTTACTCCACTAATCCCTCTAATTTACACATCCCGGGACACTAAGACACAATTTAACATGGCCAATGCACCTCTGTAGCACATCTTTAAAACATTTGTGCTTGTGTTTGGATTAAATTTACATACAGTCTTATATCGAATTTGAAATATTCCTCACCTCTCATTATGAGATCTCCATGCTCCAATTGATAAGCTGCTCCGTTACCATCGAGCTCCATGCGACAGAAATATTTATGTCTTGTGTCCTCTTTATTCAGCTGTTTGATGATGATTGAAGCTTCGTTCTTCCTCGGGTTTCCCAGCGCTTGGTAACGATTATTAATATTCAGGATGACCAGATTCTGAAACTGTCTGCCCGGTGCGTTTTGTGTTGGATAATTTGTATAATTAAATACCGCTTCCTTTCCTCTGAACCATTTAACCGTGATGTTGCCATTATATCCCGAGTGAGGGTGAGTGAACTTGCAGAACAGAACAGTAGCTTTTCCTTCCCTACCCGTCACCTTCTCCGGTGTCTCCATGCTCCAGCCATTGTTACTGAGAACTGGAAAACACAAAATGCTGTTTAAACACCGAACTGAGATGGGAGCTGTTACGGGACTCTGTCGGAAGCTTTCTTGTTCTACTCCCCTCAACTAACCAAACAAAGTGACGGAGTGATTTGAAGATGAACTTTACAATAGCTATCGGCCCCTGAATATCCATTCAGAGTAAAGAATTCAGAGATATAAAGGCAATTAAAATCTCAGCTATGATTACAAATAATTAACATACACCAATAACAGAATATGAGTTATCTCCATCCAATCACAGTTAATACTTCATGTAACATCATATAAAATGTAATATTTAAAACCAATCACAATCATCTTACACTTGCTTAATTATAATATCCAACAGTGGTGAGCTTTTTACTGCCTGATTTGAGTATTATTCTCCCCTATCTTTACACACTTAGACTGTGTCTACACACTCCAACATCGGTCCTTGTCCAGTGCATGATGTAAAAGACTTCTCCCAGCACAGTATCTTTCTCCCTTCTTTACCTGAAGGTCAAACTAGTTTCTTGTAATAACCACCTTGTAATTACACATTGTGTAAGCTTTGTGATTTGTCCATGTTAATCCTTTCACTGAACACAGTTATTCATGTGCTGATTATTTTCCTCCATAATTATTAATATGGGTATTGATCCGCCTCAAGAGGCAATGGTTCCAACCCTTCAGGATTGGCCAAGAGTCTCCAGCCTAAGAAATTATGTACTTGCCACAGAGGAACATAGAACATAGAACATAGAACATAGAACATTACAGCACAGTACAGGCCTTTCGGCCCTCGATGTTGCGCCGGCCAGTGGACCCTCTAACCTAAACTATTCCAGTATCATCCATATGCCTATCCACCGAACATTTGAATGCCCCCAAAGTAGGTGAGTCCACAACTGCTGCAGGCAGGGCATTCCACGCCCTCACCACCCTCTGTGTAAAGGACCTGCCTCTGACATCCGTCCTATAACTACCACCTCTTAATTTAAAGTTATGTCTCCTCGTGTTGGTCATCACCATCCGAGGAAGAAGGCTCTCACTATCCACCCTATCCAGTCAGTGAAGTGCAGTGAAGGTTCACCAGACCGATTCCTGGGCAGGCAGGATTGATGTATGAGGAGAGATTGGGGGGACAATTCACTGGAGTTTAGAAGAATGAGAGAGAATCTAACTGAAATTTTTAAATTCTAATTGAGCTGGACAGACTGGATGAGGGATAATCTTTGCCCTAGCTGGTGTCTGGAACAAAGGGTCACATTCTCAGGATGTAGGGCAGGCCATTTGTTTTATTCATTCATGGGAAATGGCTTTCAATGGAATAACATTTCAGAGGAATGTTAGGAGTCCCATCAGTATGGATCTGGAGTCACATGTAGGTCAGGCTCGGGTAATGAGGTCAGATTTCCTTCCCTAAAGGACATGAGTGAATCCAATGGGTTTGTTTATGACAACCAACATGGTCATCGTTAGAGATTTAAATCCAGATTTTTATTGAAAAGGGTGAAACTTGTAAATGTTGATGTTCAGGGGACTTGGGAGTGCTCAGGATGGGAACACAGAAAGTTAGTATACAGGTCCACCAGCAATTAGGAAGGAAACTGACATGTTAGTCTTTACTGTAAGAGGATTGGGGTAGCAGAATAACAAAGTCTTGCAACAATGGGTGGGATTGCATCTAGAATATTTACAATTGTATTTTCCATATTTAGGAAGGATAAACTTATATAGGAGGCAGTAGCGTGAATGTTCACTAAATTTTTCCCTGGGTTGAGATTGTTGTGCTGTGGTATATAGAACATAGAGACTGAATAAACCAGCTCACTATTCTCTGGAGTTTTAAAGAGTAACAGGTTACCTCATCAATTGCTAGAAGATTGTGAAAGACGTTGAAAGGGTGAACGCTGAGAGATTGTTTCCCCTGACTGGGGGATTATTGTCTCACAGCGCCAGCAACCAAGGTTCAATTCTGGCCTCGGGTCACTGTCTGTGTGGAAGCTGTATGTTCTTCCCATGTCAGTGTGGATTTCCTCTGGGTGCTCCGGTTTTCTCCCACAATCCAAAGATGTGCAGGTTAGGTTGATTGGCCATAATAAATTGCCTCTTAGTGTCAGGGAAAAAATACAGGATAAATGAAGGTTACGGAGATAGAACCTGAGTGGGATTGTGGTCAGTACAGACTTGATGGGCTGAATGGTCTCCTTCGGTACGTACGGATTCTATGATTCAACAAGGATAAAGGGCTGACTATTTTGGACAGAGATGAGGAGAAATTTGTTCGCTAAAGTGTCGTGATTCTATGGGAATCTTTATGCCAGAGGGTTATAACTGCTCCTGAGCTGAATAAAGTTAACTCTTGGATAGATAGATTTTTGGTCCCTCGGGGATTAAGAAGATTATTTCTTTTATTTATTATGTCACAAGCAGGCTTACATTAACACAACAATGAAGTAACTGAATTACTGTGAAAATCCCTAATCGCCACACTCCGGCGCATTTTTGGGCACAATGAGGGAGAATTTAGCTAATGCACCTAATTAGCACATCTTCTACACTGAGGGACAATTTAGCATGGCTAATGCACCTAGCCAGCACGTCTTCAGACTGTGGGAGGAAACCGGAGCACCACAGACACAGGGAAAGTGTGCAGACTGTGCACATACAGTGACCCAAGCTGGGAATCAAACCCAGGTTGTTGGTGCTGTGAGGCAGCAGTGCTAACCACTGTGCCATCATATTACCCCATGGAAGTGTGTACTGCAGTCTAACTAGAGTGTGAAACAGTTTGTAATGTCACTACCTGATAAGAAATAAGCCGGGGAAAGCCATTCAGCCCTTCAAGCCTGCTCCACCATTCATTAAGATCATGGCTGATCTGATTGTGCTCTTAACTTCATTTTCCTGCCTGTTCCCACACCTTTGACTTGTAGGTTAAAAATCTGAATAAGCCTTGGCTACATTCAATGATTCAGCATCCACTGCTGTCTGGGGAGGTGAATTCTACAAACAAATGACCCTCGGAGAGAAGAAGTTCCTGCGCATCTCCATCTTAAACTGGAGACCCTTATTCTGAAACTCTGGCCCCTCATTCAAGATGTGGGAAAAAACTTCCTCTCAGCATCTATAAGTCAGGCTCACACAGATTCTAATATGTTTCAAGAAGATCATCTTTCAATCTTCTAAACCCCAAAGTTATCGACACAATCTGTTCGACCTTTCCCCAAAAGACCAACTGCTGAACCCCAGAATCAGCCCAGTGAATCTTTCTGGCACTTTCTTTGCGTCTGGAGTCACATGTAGGCCAGGCTGGGTAAGGATGGCAGATTTCCTTCTCTAAAGGATATGAGTGAATCAGATGGGTTTTTACGTTAATTGATCTAGTCATCACTTGAGTTTTATTTCCAGATTTTTATTTAAAAAGGGTGCAACTTGTAAATGTTGATGTTCATGGACTTGGGGGTGCTCACATTGGGAACACAGAAAGTTAGTGTAAGACCCACAAGCATTTCCTTTATTCATCAGAGACCAAAGTCTCTGACAGTGCGAGGGTAACTTCTCTCTTTCCATACTCTATATATCGACTAATAACACGAAAGTTTCCCATATACCTTCGCAATGATCTTATACCCCGGGCGATCTGATTTATCCTCTCATTGTAGTATCTTATGTTTGAGGGTTTTCATTTACTGCATTGTAAAATGTTCTTATTTGCAAAGGAAGCTAAAGCAAATACACAAATCTAACAACACTCATCCTTAACAATTCTTCTGACAGAACAGCCCCTGATCCAACATCAGTATAAAATTCAGCACAATATACAGTAAGATATTTAGTGTGAAAGCATTATATTCAGTGTCATATTGAGTATAATATTCAGCAATTGTCCATGTGTATTCTATATAATATTCAGAATACAATTCAATATACATTCAGGAACTGTAAAGTCATAATCGGCCACATGACCAGAGGCTGCTCTACCCTTTGAGTGGGAGAGCAGCCTGGTGATGATTTAACCTGAGGATCATTACATCTCAGCTGAGGGGCAAGGTTGAGAAGGCAGCGCCTTCATGAATAACCCCCGCGGGTACAGGAATTGAACCCACACTGTTGGCATAACTCACCAGATGGCCATCCAACTGAGCTGAACCAACCCACAGTAGCTTTGTTGGTATAATATTCCATATAATATGAAGTTTTATATTCAGCATAATATTCCATATAACACTGACAAGTCACTGTCCCTTCTCACTTGCGGTGAGCCAGTTTTTTTTGACACTCTAAATTATTTTACTGAAATAGTATAGCAGAGGGAAAATGAGTTCATTCTTTAAAAATACATACATTTTGCTGAGCTGGTCAGTGTGAGTGTACACAGCACGATCCACAGCATTCTCTTCACTCCTGCAGTACACAGAGCTCTCTGAAGGCTCAGCACCCACTCGACGGGTCTAATATCATTGCTCACTATCTGATCTTGTTGCTTCCTTCAGTAAACTTGGTGTTAAACAAAAATACTGCTGAAATTTTGCAAGAATGCTGACCAGTTTAAAACGGGGAAGTGCATTCTAAGATGAATTCAAAAACTGGATTCGAAATTTGTTCTTTCACAGGATGTGGGTGGTGGTCATTGCTGGCTAGGTTAGCATCAATTTCCCATGTATAATTGCCTTTCCAATGTGTTCATGAGCTGCCTTCTTGAAACGCTGCAGTCCAGGTGGTGCAGGTACACCCACAGTGCAGTTAGGAAAGGAGTTCCGGGATTTTGACCCAGCAACAGTGAGTGAACAGTGACATATTTCCAAGTTAGGTTGAGTGTAGTTGGGAGGGGAACTTGTAGAGAGTGGGTGTTCCCATGGCTTCCCTTGGCCATCTAAGTGGAGGGGTTGTGGGTTCGGAAAATACGCTCGAAGGAGTTTTGGTGAGTTGCTGCAATGCCTTGTGGAAATGGTACACATGGCTAACAGTGTGCGTCAGCAGTGGGGACAGTCAATAGTTAAAGTGATGGATGGGATGTCAGTTAATTGGGCTGCTTTGTCCTGGATGAAGTCAGGCTTCTTGAGTGTTGTTAGAGTTGCACTCATCCCAGAAAATGGAGAGTATCTCATTACATTCCTGACTTGTGCTTTATCGATGGTGGAACAAAAGAACAAAGAATATTACAGCACAGGAACAGGCCCTTCGGCCCACCAAGCCTGTACTGACCATGCTGCCCGACTGAACTAAAACCCACTGCGCTTCCAGGGAACATATCCCTCTATTCCCATCTCATTCATGTACTTGTCCAGATGCACCCTAAAAGTCACTAAGTTATCCCCTTTCACGATCTCCCCTGGCAATGACTTCCAGGCATTCACCATTCTCTCTGTCAAAAATCTGCCTTGTACATGACTTTTAAAATTTGCCCATCCCACCTTAAACCTGTGCCCCTTTGTAACTGACTCTTCCACACTGGGAAAAAGCTTCTGACTATCCACTCTGTCCATGACTCTCATAATCTTGGAGACTCCTATCAGGTCTCCCCTCAACTTCCATCGCACCAGTGAGAACAAACCAAGTTTCTCCAACTTCTCTTATAGCAAATGCCCTCCATACCAGGTGATATCTGGTAAATCTTTTCTGTACCCTCTCCAAAGCCTCCACATCCTTCTGGTAATGTGACGACCAGAATTGAACACTATATTCCAAGTGCAGTCTCACTAAGGTACTACAAAGTGTCCACATGACTTGCCAATTTTTGAACTCAATACCCTGGCCGATGAAGGCAAGCATGCCGTATGCCTCCTTGGAACGGTTCCAAGGAGTCAGGAGGTGAGTGACTCACAGCAGAATTCCCAGTCTCCAACCTGCTTTGTAACCACAGTCTTTATGTGGTTAGTCCAGTTCAATTTCTGGTCAATGGTAAGACTCAGGGTGTTGATAGTGGGGGATTGAGAAATGCTAATGCAGCTGAATGTCAAGGGGAGATGGTCGGATTCCCCTGATTCCCAGTTTGTAAGGGCTGCCTCGTGCCATACTCGATCCAATGCTGCCTTGATGTGAAGGACAGTTAATCTCACCTCATCATTTCAGCTCAGCTCTTTTGTCCATGTTTGAACAAAGGCTGTAATGAGGTCAGGAGCTGAGTGACTTTGGCAGAACACAAACTGGGCCTCACTGAGCAGGTTATTGCTGAGCAGGTGCTGCTTGATAGCGCTGTCGATGACCCCTTCCATCACTTTTCTGATGATCGAGAGTAGATTGATTGAGCAGTAATTGGCCAAGTTGGATTTGTCCTGCTTTTTGTGCACAGGTTATATCTGGGCAATTTTCCACATTGCTGGGTAGTTGTCAGTGTTGTAGCTGTATTGGAACAGTTTGACGAGGGGAGTGGAAAGTTTTAGAGCACAAGTTTTCAGAACTACTATCAGAATGATATCAGGGTCCATTGCCTTTGCAGTATCCAGTGCCTTCAGCCATTTCCTGTTATCACCTGGAGTGAATCCAACTGGCTGGAGACTGGCACCTTTGATGCTGGTGATAATTGGATGTTCTGGCTGAAGACTGTGGTGAATCCTTCAGCCTAATCTTCTGTATTGATACACTGGGCTCCTCCATCACTGAGCATAGGGATATTTGTGGAGCCAGCTTGGTCTGTGGTGGTACGACTGAGCTACTCTTGGTGATAGGCATTGGAGTCCTGACCCAGAGTGCTCAGATGTTCAGCTGCTGGTTTGGAGGATACTTATGGATTGACGTTTTCCAACATTCACTAATCGGTCAAACACAAGTGAAAATGAAGGACAAAATGACAGAGTGACTTGTGTTTCACTGAGTTTAATCTGTTTGTAAAGATTATTCTCCATGAAGTTTTCAAACTGAAACTTGTAAATGCTACTGCAGACATTTAAAATTAGAAATATATGATCTGAAAAACATGGGTAATTTATTAATACTTCTACCAAACACACTCCCTGTGCTGGTACATGTGTTTACAGTAGTCTCAAATGGACAAAATATACAGTGCAATTTTTAAAATGCATTTTCTTTTGAGATGTGGCTGTCACTGGTTAGGCCAGCATTCATGGCCTTTCTCAAGTTGACCTTGAGAAGGTTGTCCCTATGGTGTTGGTATGCTTATCGTAATTAAATCAGATATAGCTCTTGGCGCTGATGGGACCAGGATATTGTATTTGATGATCCACTATGATCAAGATGAATGGCAGTGCAAACTTGAAGGGCCGAATGTCCTGCTCCTGCTTCTAATGGCTGTGTCAAAATAAGGGAAGCAGATTAAGACTGAGTTGAGCAGGAATTTCTTCACATGAAGGATTGTGGAATTCCCTGCCCAGTGAAGCAGTTGAGGCTACCTCATTGAATGTTTTTAAGGCAAGGAAAGATAAATCTTTGAACAGTAAAGGAATTAAGGGTTATGATGAGCGGGCAGATGAGTGGAGCTGAACCCACAAAAAGATCAGCCATGATTTTATTGAATGGCAGAGCAGGCTCGAGGGCGAGATGGCCCACTCCTGTTCCTAGTTCTGATCTTATGAATTAGGAACAGTTCAGAATTCAGCAAATGATGAACAAGAGATTGATTCAGGGGTGAAAAACAGAGTAAGAGAATAAACTTACAAGTAACATAAAAGACAACTGTAAAAGCTTCTGTAAGGATGTAAAAAGAAAAAAGATCAATGAAGATAAATGTAGGTGCCTTACAGTGTGAAAGGAGAGAGTTTATAATAGAGAACAAAGACATGGCAGAGTGATTAAACAATTACTTTAGTTCTGTCTTCATGAGGAAGAAACAAATAAATTCACAAAAATATTCAAGAACTAAGGATCTTGTGAGAGGGAGGAATTGATGGAAATTGATATTGCTAAAAAAATGCTAGGGAAATTGATTTGTCTGAAAGCTGAAGAATCCCCAGAGCCTGATAACCGACATCCCAGGATATTAAATAGTGGATACGTGAGTTATCTTCCAAAACTCTGTATATCCTGGAACAGTCTCAGCAGATTAGGCAGGTGGCAAATCTAATCCCACTATTTAAAAAAAGGAGTGAGGAAGAAAACAGGGAATTACAGACCAGTTAACCTCACATCATGTGAGAGAAAATGCTGGACTCTATTGAAACCGTTCCCATATTCCAAGGTGGCCACAGGCTGCTCCTCTCTTTGAGGGGGAGAGCTGATTGGTTGTTATTTAACCTGAAGGTCAGCACACCTCAGCGAGGGGTGAGGTTGGAGGGTTCATGAATAGCTCAGCTGGTACAGGAATTAAACCCAAGCTGCCAGCATCACTCAGCAGCCATTCGGCCAACCGAGCGAACCAACTCTCTTATTAAAGCTCTGCTAACAAGACATTCAGAAAACATCAATGGGATTAGACAAAAGCAACGTGGATTTATAAAAGGGAAATCATGTTTGATAAATCCTGTGGAATTTCTTTGAGGATGTAACTAGCAGAATAGATAAGGGAGAAAGAATTTATTTGAGTTTCTGAAAGCTTTTGTGGGCAGTACAGTGACATAGTGGTCAGCATTGCTGCCTCACAGCGCCACACTGAGGTCTGCACTCCTGAACAGTTACTTCATTCATTTGTTTCCCTGCTTCTCCCACCAGCACCCCACACCACCCCCAGCTCCACCCCAGGCTGGACACCATGTTGCCTTCTCTGTGAAGAACTCAGCACACCCTGGATCCTTCAGCCTCATCACACTCTTCCTCCCACCTCATGAGCCCTGCACCAGGTTCAATTCCCAGCTTGGGTCACTGATTGTGTGGAATCTGCACATTCTCCCTGTGTCCCAGGTTTCCTTCGGCTGCTCTGGTTTCCTCCCGCAGTCCAAAGATGTGTGAATTAAGTGGTTTGACCATGTTGCACTGCCCCTTTTTATCTGTTAGTAAGAGATTTTGGCAGCATAAAATAAGTGTGGTGAAAAGAACAGGATATGGGGGTGGGGAGTGGGGGGGTCATTACAGCACTGAAGGAGCACAGTCTCCTGCAGCAACAAGCAGTGACACCCAGGGAACACCCAGCGCCAGGAGACCGATGGGCCTGCAGGGCCAGAGGCCACAGCAGCCGAACAGAGGGCTCGCAGTCAAGGATGGAAACCGAGGTCACGGGTACACTTTATATGGGAGCATTGGACTGCGTTCATTTCAACTGGAGCAGGCGCAGCAGGATGGAGGGCTGCTGAAGTCCTCACAAAGCTATCTGCCACGTGTCACTCTACACGCTCCTCACCATCAGGGAGCCCCCTTCATCAACACGAAAGTGTTCCATTCCAGCTGATGTGTGACCACCAGATGAAGAGGTTCATACACGTGTGTGCACATTTTCCAGGGAGTGTGAATAACAGCTACATCCTTGGCCAATCACAAATCCCTGGAATTTCTGAGGGTCACTCAAGCTGCAATGATGCCTCGTTGGGGATAAGGGATACCGCTGAGATCTTATCTGATGATGCCAGTGCAGAGGCCTGAGATTGAAGCAGAGGCCCACTACAGCGAGGGTACTGTGCCACTCAGTCTGTGATAGAACAGGGCGTTACCCTCCTCAATATGTGCTTCTGCTGCCTCGACAGATTCGATAGAGAACTGCAATACAATCCCCTGAGGATCTCTCAGATCATGGCGGTTGCTAGTACCTTATGTGTACCTTTTACACATTTAACTAGTTGCAATATTGGGGTGTTTCCTAGGCTGCTGTTCAGTTTCAGTTTCTGCCTGCACAGAGAGCAGCTTTTCAATAAATCTGTTGTGTGTTACTCTGAATCTACACATGCCAAACACATCTTTTCTTTGTGTTTAAAACCTATACCCCTTAACAGAGTTAGGACATTACAATTGCTTGGCACTGCACTGGATCAACAACCTTACTGATGATGACCTTGAGTTTTTTGTAGGGGTAACCAAGAAAGTAAATAGAGGCAGTGCATTTGATGTTGTCTACATGGACTTTAGCAAGGCTTATGACAAGATACCGCATGGTAGGTTGTTGCATAAAGTTAAATCTCACAGCATCCAAAGTGAGGTAGCCAATTGGATACAAAATTTGTTTGATGACAGAAGACAGAGGGTGGTTGTAAAGGATTGTTTTTCAAACTGGAGACCTGTGATCATCGGAATCAGTGCTGGATCTACTGTTATTTGTTATTTATATTAATGATTTGGATGAGAATATAGGAGGCATGGTTAGTAAGTTTGCAGATGACACCAAGATTAGTTGAATTGTGGAAGTGAAGAAAGTTATCTTGGATTGCAATGGGATGTTGATTAATTGGGCCAGTGAGCTGATGAATGGCAGATGGAGGTTAATTTAGATAAATGTGAGGTACTTGGTCGATCGAATGGGGCAGGACCTATTCTGTTAATGGGGAGAGTTACAGAACAAAGAGATCTCGGAGTTCAGGTTCATAACTCATTGAAAGTGGAATCACAGGTGGACAGAGAGGTGAAGAAGGCATTCAGCATGCTTGGTTTCATCGGTCAGAAAATTGAATACAGGAGCTGGGATGGAAGTTGTACAGGACATTGGTAAGGCCATGCTTGGAATACTGTGTACAGTTCTGGTTATCCTACTTTTGAAGGAATATTGTTAAACTAGACAGAGTGCTGAAAAGATTCACTAGGATGCTTGCGGGACTTGGTCGTTTGAGTTACAAGGAAAGGCTGAATGGACAGGGGCATCTTTTCCTGGAGATTGAAAGTTGAGGATGATCTTATATAGAGGTCTATAAAATAATGAGGGACACAGCTCGATAATCAAAACTTTCTCCTCAAAGGTAGGGTAGTCTAAAACTAGAGGGCGTAGGTTTAAGGTGAGAGGGGAGAGATACAAAAGGATCCAGAGGGGCAATATTTTCACACAGAGGCTGCTGAGTGTCTGCAACAAACTATCAGAGGTAGTAGTAAAGGTGGGTACAACTTTGTCTTTTCAAAAGCAGTTAGACAGTTATATGGGTAAGATGGGTATGGAAGGATATGGGCTGAATGTGGGCAATTGGGACCAGCTAAATTGAAGAACTGGGTGGCATAGACAAGTTGGGCCGAAGGGCCTGTTTTCATGCTGTAAATCTCTATGAGCGTTATTTCCTCAGATGGGCAGTCGAGGAGGGATTGGAGGAAGAGGCCGGAGAGGAGTTGGAGGACGGAGGACAGATAGGGTCAAGGGTTTTCATGGACAGAAGGACTGATGTTCCCTCATTGCTTCCCACTTTACTCTTCAGCAATACGGTGTTGGCCAGCAGTTTAACAAGCCCTTCATAACAGTTCTGCCATCGTGGGAGGAGGGACACAGTAAAACTTTGGTCAACTGCGTGCTGGGTCTGGGGAGTCCTTGTGCTTGCTGCCGAGTCAGTGCAGGAGGGTGATACTGATTCACAGTATGGAACCGTCTGAGATGCTCCACAGATACTGCTTCTGTCTCTCTGGCTCCCGTTTGTCTGCCTGGCTGGCTCCTGTCTGCCCGTCTGCCTGGCTGGCCGGCTCCAGTTCATTGGCTCTCTGGCTGATCTCTGAGCGTGGGTGTGCCCTACATTCCTCTGTCCCCGAGCAATAGAGGGGGATTAGAGGTGAGGGTCTCAGTTTTACTGATTAATCCTTTCAGGAATGATGTTATTGTCACTTTGGACCGAACCATTTGCCTGACGTTGAGGGCCTGTGAGAAGAGCTTTGTCCCGATGGGAAGAATCGCTAGCCCATTGGGAGGAGGATAAACGAGAGTGAGATTGTAAGGTTGTGGTAACAAGAGCTTTTAATATCGTTACAAGTGCATCTGTGACATTTAATAAAGACCCCTAGCTTTCTGTGCCAACCTTGACATGTGCCCATGCTGCTACCCTGCAATTTCTCACCCTTGTGAACCCTCTCACTCTGTCGAGGTGTGTTCCCAGGATACACAGCAAAGGTGGAGGTGGTCTGCTGCATTCCACACCCTCTTGCTTGAGGTACACTTGAGGGAGGGCTGGGACCTATAGGACACTGGCATATTCTCAGATGGCCAGAGTGTTGCAGCGGCACCCTGTTCAGCCCCCTGCCTCTGAGGTGCACCGTTATCTGAAATTGGGGAATCAGAAGGGCTGGTCGCTTCCAGCCTTTCCTGAGTGGAATGCCCCAGGATACACTCCAGGGAATTCCCCTCCCTCTGGGAACTTGACGACACCTGGGTTAATCCATGGGATGGAGGGCAACTGGACTGAGCTCCAGAAGCCTCAGCATCATCAGATCTACCTGTCCTGAAGACCAATCACTGACTAAACATCAGAGTTCCTTGATCAGGAATCTGACCTCTTGCCTCAGCTTTTTTAACTCTGGTGCCACTGTTGTAATGTTGGTCTGAGTGCCACCCATTCCTGGCAGCGTGTCCTGCAGCAGAAGGCTCTGGGATTCCTCTGTTTGGCCTTGCAGTGGCAGAAGTTTTACAGACACCCCTTCCTGGCATTCCTGGCTCTGCCTCCATATCTCCAGCAACTGACAGATGAACATTTCCAGGGATATCTCACTCGGTCTGGGCACAGCTGAGTTCTGGGATCGAACAGACCTCTGACTGTCTGATGTGCATCAGAAGCTCTGTGGTGTTCACCAGATAGTGACTCAGAAGCTGCCCGCTAATGTCACCCACCGGAGTGTGTGTGTCCCTGCGCAGTGGATGGTGTGAATGATAGCTGGGGTGTTTCATCCTGTCTGCATCAACAGTGACAGAGTGGAAATAGTTGACAGTTTCAAGCTTCAGGGTTTTGGGGAGAGTGGGGTTGGGGGTGGTGAGGAGCGATGTTGTGTCAGACTTGCTAATGATATTGCAATCCAGTTAAATTTATGCTAATAGGTTTTGATCAGTCTCTGGGTGTGAAGAAGTTTGTGCTGTTAAAAAGAGGCTGGGATGATCACAAATCATGTCATGATGGGCACAAATCAAATTTTTAGCATCTCACGCTATTTTCCAAGCTCACCACACTGATGCTGGGTGCAGTGACGTGGTAAAATCACACCCTTAGGAATAGCTGTCATTGGGCCCAAGTGTAAATATCTGATTCTTTCTTCTCAATAAAACAATTGAGTCTTTCTTTGCTCTTTGGCAATTAAACCACCCAAATTTACTGTACACAGGCTCCAACACATGTCACATGATCCTTTTCATATTACATTTAACTGCAGTTCTAAACTGTTATTCCTATTAAAGAAACGATATAGTGTGAAAGCATCACCATCCTGTACATTTCACAAATAAAGCACTAAAAAACAAGGCCTGCTGAATCTTTGCTTCTTCCACTCATCAGCACAGACACAAGAATACCAGATTTCAAACAGAACAACAACTTATAATGGAGGAGAAGAAGGATTCTCATTGGTTGAAGATTGTGTAAGACATATCTTTAATGGATTGATGATTGACAGTGAAATTTGCTGTATTTATGTTTTGCCAATTGTCCGTTGCCACAGTGGGCAGGAAAGATTGTACCCAATGTTTCAAAACATGAGATTTTGTTGGTAATTTCTTCATTTGGCCGTTGTTTGGTAAAATTAGTTATTTTGGTTTAACTTTGACACATGGGTTTATAAAACAAAATTATTCAGGGCCACTGTAACAATTTGGTTTTTTGGATACAGATCAGCCAGGCTCTGATTGAAAAAGTGAACAGACCCTAGGGGCTGAATGGCCTCCTCCACAAAAACTCAAAGATTTCACAATATTACCATTAATCCTTCGCAGCAGTCACATTTTTATTGTGAAACTTACCTACCGTCAACATCCAGATACTAAAACAAATTATAAAATATAAGATCAGTAAAAGAACCCGCACAACATAGGAAACAAAAATGGACATGTCCTTGTCTTCAGCGATGAGGTGGATCTGACGGACGTCTCTCCCGAGTTCAGTTACAGCTACACAGCTGTATGTCCCTCTCAGTAGTGGGTTACGAAACTCTCCTGTGATTTGATACTTGTCTGGCTCTTGTGTGACTGTTGTGTCAGGGCTGTTCCCGGGCACTGAGCTGCCCACAGGATTGATCCATGTGATATTGGCAGGTGGCCCCGCTTTAACCTGGCACACGATGCTCTCTCCAATTATTTTATTGGTCACTAACGACAGATTCAAGATGGTGGCTGGGACTTGGGGAAGGAAAGGGACAATGAGGTTAACACCGATCCATTGATCCTTACTAGAATATAGGAACAGGGATTGGCTATGTAACCCCTTCAGCCTGTTTAACCATGCGGTGAGATCAGAATTGATCTGTGACCAAGTTCCATTGAACTGCCTGTAGAAATGTTTCTGAACTTCAATCCTGAAAAGTCTGGCTCTGATGTTTAGGCTTCTGACTCCTGCCCTGACTTTCAAAACCAGTGTCATAGAGGTTTACAGCATGGAAATAGGCCCTTCAGCCCAATTTGTCGATGCAGCCTTTTTTTAAACCTCTAAGCTAATCCAAGTTGTCCACATTTGGCCTATATCCCTCTATACCCATCATATTCATATAACTATCTAAATGGTTTTTAAAAGACAAAATTGTACCTGCCTCTATTACTATCTCTGGCAGCTTGTCCCAGACATTCATCATCATCTGTGTTTAAAAAGAAAATGCCCCTCTGGACACTCTTCTATCTTTCCTTGTTCACCTTAAACTTATGCTCTCTAGTTTTAGACTCCCCTGCCTTTGGGAAAAGACTATCTCGCTGATCTGTGCCCCTCATTATTTTATACATAATGACAGTGGCAATAATTTCTCCCATTCTACATTTAAAATTTCTTGTAACAATTTGAAACCTTTGATCAAATCACCTATTAACCTTTTATATTCCAGCAAATGTAACCCTAGTGTCTGTTGTGATCTTTCCTTGTAAAGAACACTTGGATTCAGATATCAGTCTGCAAAATCTACACTCCCTCCAAGGCCAATATATCTTTTCTACTCTGCGCTGCTCCTGAGCTGTTCAGATTCTATCCAGATGTGATCCAAGCTGAGCTTTGTATAGTTCAATCATAACCCCCTTGTAGACTTGTCCTCTGGATATAAAGGCCAGCATTTCATTCACCTGTATTTGATCATTTTCTGTTCATATCTATGATATTTTAATGAGCACATTGGACATGTTCTGAGCAATTTTCTGCCCTGGGTCTAAGGAAGGACCTACTGGCCCTGGGGAGGATTCAGAGAATCCATCACGCAAACCAGCCTCCCATCCATTGACTCTGTCTACACTTCCCACTGCCTTGGCAAAGCAGTCGGAATAATGAAGGACCCTGGATATTCTCTCTTCCACCTTTGGAAAAAGAAACAAAAGTCCGAGGTCCCGTACCAACAGACTCAAGGACAGCTTCTTCCCTGCTGCTGTCAAACTTTTGAGTAAACTTACCTTGCGTTAGGTTGATCTTTCTCTACAACCTCACTATGACTGTGACTCTACATTCTACACTCTCTCATTTCCTTCTCTATGAAGAGTATGTTTTGTCATATTGCACACAAGAAGCAATACTTTTCACTGTATGTTAAAGCATGTGACAATAATAAATCAGATCAAAAGGAGGTTCACAAGAATGATCCCAGGAATGAAAAGCTTGAGGAGTGTCTGAGAACTCTGGGTCAGTACTGGATGGAGTTTACAAGGAGAAGGGGAGATCTCATCGAAACTTACAGAATACTGAAAGGACTGGATGAAGTGAACATGGGGAAGGTTAGATATATTGATGACTACAAGCACCGGACTGTGGCAACAAGGGAATTTCACTTCATTGCAGTGTTAATGTAAGCCTTACCTGTGAGTAATAAATAAACATGAAAGATATTTCCATTAACAGGAGAGACTAGGATCCGAAGGCACAGCCTCAGAGTAAAGGGACAATCCTTTGGAAAGAAGATGAGGAGGAATTTCTTCAGTCAGTGGGTGGTGAATCTCTGGAATTCATTACCACAGAAAGCTGTGAAGGCCAGTTCATTATACTTCAGACAGTGATAGACAGGTTGTGGATTGGTCACGGGATGAAAGGTTACAGGAAAAAGGTGGGAAAACGGGGTTGAGAAACTGATGAGACATGATTGAATTGCAGAGCAAACCCGATGGGCTGAATGGCCTAATTCTGCTCCTATATATTATGCTCTTATGGACCTGTATAACTGGATCTCCTCGGGTCTTTGGACTGTCACTGTTTCTAGATTAATGAATGATTATTACAATTCCATGGTGCTGAGATTCATTACAAGGCTCTCAGAGAGAAAGTAGTGGAGAGAGAGGTGACACCTAACAGAAGGAGATTGGATTATAGTATTCATAAAGGAACCAGATCAACCCCTGGATTTGTTGTTAATCTGGAAAGAGGATTGAATTAATCGGAGTTTATCCATGGATCTTGACAAAAGCGCAACCCAGGGAATGGAGGATGAAAGAGTCTCCTGAACACTCACTGTTCCCGACAGGAAATGACACTCACCACAAGGTGGAAATCCACCTCTGGCCGTGTTGGTCACAGCCAATCATTCAGTGTCTATTGACTCACTCAGCGCTGTTTCCAGATGTGGTCATTGGGACCAGGTTATTTGTGTAGAAATAATAAAGGTTCACCTCCATCTCAGCCCCTCACTGGGAATTGACCTGGTGTTAACTTTTCACAGTGCAGAAGAGGGCATTCAGCCCATTAAAGCCACATGGACTTTTACCCAGACTTAACGCATAACCCTCATATTTATCCCTACACATGTTTGGGCACCAAAAGATTCTAAGTGCTGAATTTGTGGGAAAACTGTTGTAATTCACGATTGTTTTTCCAGTGGGAGTTGACACTCGAATCTCCCACACTCTGTGCAATGCAGTGTCCACTATTAAGAATATCATTAAAAGTTTTGGGGGGGAGGGGTGGAGCCGATCCATGTAAAAGTCTGTCAGTTCTGGAACTCTGTGAAGGAGCAATGGCCCTGAGCTCTCAGCCTACAGTTTGCTGGCTGGCGATTGAGCTAACCAGCCTGGGGTCCTCACAGTGCTGCCCCTCCAGCCATCCGCCCACGGACTGATCGCGGATCCAACGAGAATTCATGGGCCAGCCTCGATCCTGTCATCATCCAAGAGTGCCGCAATCTCCACCCCCACCTACCCCCCGCAGTGACGATCCCTCTTTGGCAGATCCAGTCCCCTCGGGAGGCAGACCCCACTCAGCAGACATCCCACCTCCCAGGAGACCCCACTCCCAGCAGATTGCCCCACGGGAGGCAGACCCACCTGACAAAACACCCCTCTCCCCCTGGCTCGACCTGTTCACTGACCTCCCTCCAGCCCCAATCGATCACAACGCAGATTGGCAGTGGGATCCCCCCCATTCCCACCAATTGTCCCCTCGGCCCCACCCACTTGGCACAGCCCAGTAGGCCCTGCCCCTTGGCACTGCCGTGTGCCTGGTGGCAGTGTCAAGGTGTCCCCTGGGCATGGGCTCTTTGCCCCTTTGGCAGGTCCAGGTGACACAATCTGGAACTGTGATGATGCCCAAACCAGGGGGCAGCCCACTCACCATCCGACCCCCATGGGTCTCCAGCTACTTCCCTGAAAGTGGGTGCTACTCTAAACCCCCCTGGAGTGAAGTTGTACTGGTGATGGGAGTGGGGGGGAATGTTAGTGGGCTTGGAGAATTCAGTCCCAGGCCCCATTATCACATTTAATTAACATTAAAAATAGATTTAAATCACTCACCTGCTGCTGCCACTGGTTTCCAGTGGGGTCCTGACTGCGCCAGATCTTTGGCGCTGGGTGATGTGTGTCTGTCGGGGACACACACGCAAATCCCGTGAATCGGTCACCAGCGATTCTCCCATCCCACTGGGCTAAAAAATTAGGAAACTGGGGGGAAATTTAGCCTGGCCAATCCACCTAACCCATAAATCTTTGGACCGTGGGAGGAAACCACACCAACACAGGAAGACCATCAAACTCCACAATGTATAAAATGATCCAAGCTGGAAATTGCCGGCACTGTGAGGCAGTAGTGCAAACCACTGTACCACCTGCTACAGAATGTTTTATCCACATCCCCATATCACAAACATTGATGTTTTCTTACCAACAACCTGGAGTCCCATCACATCCTGAGTTACATTTTCCTGATTCCTGTTCCTGACGTGTACGTGACAGAAATAATCATCGGTGTCTTTCAGCTGCAGGTTCCTCATCCTGAGGGAAGCGTTTCCTTGGGTTGGGTTTCCAATCAGTTCATATCGATCTCCTTCATTCACAGTGACTGGGTCATTGTAGCCAGAACCAGCCCCCAGGGAACGAGTGTAACTAAAAACAGTGGAAAATTTTTTTTGATGCCTCTTCATCCAGAGGACAGTGAGGGAGCTGAGAGAATGCTGAGGGGGATTGAAGGTGCAAGACAGAGTGACAGAATCTCCCTTCACCCCAGTCACTGCCCGTGAATCATTCTGACCTGAGGGAAGGAGGATTTGAAAGAACAGACATTAATTATCATGTAGTTTTATTAAATGTAATCTCTACAATGTTTATCTCCCCTGCGATATCCCTGAAGACAGATAACAGCGACCTAGATTTATACAAATACCTGGAAGTTAATGTTCCCTTAAGGAAATGAAGTTGGAAAAGTGCTGAGATCTTGGAGGGAAATTGCTTTGGAGGATGTGACAGCACTGAGATAGAAAAGGCCATGGAGGGATTTAAGGAGCAGGATGATGATGTTAAATAATGAGGAAATGGATCTTGTTCCTTTGGAGAGGATTTCCTGCCGGGTCTGATGGACGATGTGATTGGTGGGATGAAAATGGATTGTGCTGGTGGGTTTTGGGACAGCATTGGGATAAAACCATGGATAAGTTATCTCAGCCTGCCCGTACTAGACAAAGACATACTCCCATTACTCTCAATATCTACAACTGTCCCCCTCATGGGATAGCATGGAGACACAGAGGTTAGCACTGCTGCCTCACAGTGTCAGGGATCTGGATTTGATTCCTGACTTGGGTTACTGTTTGTGTGGAGTTTGCACATTGTCTGTGTGGGTTTCCTCTGAGTGCTCCGAACTCTCCCACATTCTGGAAGATGTGCTGGTTAGGTGCATTGACCTGAATAGGCTCCGTATTGTGGTGACTAGGGGAATTTCACAGTAACTTCATTTCAGTGTTAATGTAAGGCTTATTTGTGATTAATAAATGAACTTTAACTAAATTCACAGCAGGCAGGACCCAGGCATTCACAAAGATGTAAATCTCAGTCTTGTACTTTCCCATTTCAAATCCATTTTACTCCAGAAAGCCAGTCTGTGAAGGATGATCCTCAACCTCTTCTTAGTCTTATATTTAATTACCGAGTGAATAATTACAAACAAATATCTCCAAACACAATTGCACAGTTATAGAAATGTGTTTTGAAGATGTTCAGAAAAAACCTCTCCTTGCAGATCATTAAACACAACTCATATCCAAATAGCAAATTAAATCCTCTTTAAATCTCTCTGGTGTGTGGGCTAGGTCGGTTAGCCATGTTAAATTGTCCCTTAGTGTCTTAATCCAGTGGTGGGTTGGGGGCTTGTAACAAAGTCCAAAAAGCAAACACTTCCCATTTGGCTCATGGGCTTCCCTGGGGATCCCTTCCATGGACATCTCTTCCATGGGGGTCCCACTCAGCACTGGATTGTGGGAACTGGGAAGCCTGCTGAGAGTTACCCCTTGTGTTTGTTGCTGACCTGCCGTCCCCACACCTTCTCTCCTGGGACTCCCCGTCCCGCAATCACTCACCTGTGCCTGGCTCCATTGGTTAACGTGGTATTTGAGTGGGTGTAGTAGCAGCAGCAACCACATCCCCCTCAGTGGCACCACTGAGCCATGAAGAGTATCTGCCCTCTGATTGGGACCTCACCCAGGGACTTGGTCTCAGGAAAGGCCCAGTGCTGCCCTGCTGAGTGCCTGATTACACTGAATGGTACAAGCCTTCCTAAATTAGGTGGTACTCGTTCTCCAGTCAGCGGGTGAAATCACCATCATGTTAAATTCCACCTAATAATTACCTGTTCTGGGTTTAAGATTAATCACTTATTTAACAAACGCATAACTCCTATTTGTACAATCCATCACCAGTATCTACAAATGCCTCTACATGAGCTCAAATTATTATCCAATGTGTGCTTCCCCCCTTGTATCTCATTAACTTTTGTGATAACCCCTGCGAGGTCCATGGGAAAGCATTGATTGACCTCTCTGTAGGACTCATTGAGTATGAGTTCCCTGGTAACAGGCAGTTCCTGTCTATTCCTGAGGCTTGTATAAGGCAGGCCTTGGACTGGGCCTGCTGATCTGCAGTCCCTGGCAGGCCCTAGTAGTTTGGAGATGCCTGATTGGGGCTTCATTACACTCTGGATTTGCTGTATCTGCTGCTGCCAGACTGAGAGCTGAGAGTTACTGGAGAGGGAAGCTGCTGCTTGGAGAGAGAGAGAGAGAGAGGCCCCAGGGCCTGGAGGCTCACAGGCCTCACAGCCTGCAATGGAGAGAGGGAAACTGGGCAGGGCCTGAAAACTGCTCTGAGTGCAATGGGAGAATCCCAGCTCAGGATCAATATTAAATCAGTTTTACATTTCTACACAATGTGAAACATGACAAGTCCAAATCCCTCCCTCTGAAATCCGCACACCAGATGTGTCAATGTGAGCCACTCAGTTATGTCCTCACTTTTACAGGAAAACCAGAGCTGAATAATAAATCTAGTTTGATATCTAGTTTGCCCGGTACCACCCTGGTTTAAGGGCAATCCATTCCGCAGTGGCCCAGTGAATCATCAGTGATTCAGGAAGATGTCCCATAAATTTCCTGGGACGGACAATAAGAACACAGAACATAGAACATTACAGCGCAGAACAGGCCCTTCGGCCTTCGATGTTGCGCCGACCAATTATGAAAAAAAATGCAATGACCCTCCAAACTAAACCATTCCCTTCTCTTCCATAAACTTATCAACTAACCTCTTAAACGCCACCAAACTTGGCGCATCTACAACTGCCGCAAGCAGGGCATTCCACTCCCTAACCACCCTCTGGGTAAAGAATCTACCTCTCATATAACTATCAGCATTGCTCACAAACCAAGAGTAAACTCTTTATCATCAAAACCCTACAGCACAAAAGGAGGGCATTCAGCCCATCGAGTCTGCACTGACCACAATCCCATCTGTCCCTGTAACCCCACACATTTACTCCACTAATCCCTCTAATTTACACATCCCGGGACACTAAGACACAATTTAACATGGCCAATGCACCTCTGTAGCACATCTTTAAAACATTTGTGCTTGTGTTTGGATTAAATTTACATACAGTCTTATATCGAATTTGAAATATTCTTCACCTCTCATTATGAGATCTCCATGCTCCAATTGATAAGCTGCTCCTTTTTTACCATCGAGCTCCATGCGACAGAAATATTTATTTCTTGTGTCCTCTTTATCCAGCTGTTTGATGATGATTGAAGCTTCGTTCTTCCTCGGGTTTCCCAGCGCTTGGTAACGATTATTAATATTCAGGATGACCAGATTCTTAAACTGTCTGCCCGGTGCGTTTTGTGTTGGATAATTTGTATAATTAAATATCGCTTCCTTTCCTCTGAACCATTTAACCGTGATGTTGCCATTATATCCCGAGTGAGGGTGAGTGAACTTGCAGAACAGAACAGTAGCTTTTCCTTCCCTACCCGTCACCTTCTCCGGTGTCTCCATGCTCCAGCCATTGTTACTGAGAACTGGAAAACACAAAATGCTGTTTAAACACCTAACTGAGATGGGAGCTGTTACGGGACTCTGACGGAAGCTTTCTTGTTCTATTCCCCTCAAGTAACCAAACAAAGTGACGGAGTGATTTGAAGATGAACTTTACAATAGCTATCGGCCCCTGAATATCCATTCAGAGTAAAGAATTCAGAGATATAAAGGCAATTAAAATCTCAGCTATGATTACAAATAATTAACATACACCAATAACAGAATATGAGTTATCTCCATCCAATCACAGTTAATAGTTCATGTAACATCATATAAAATGTAATATTTAAAACCAATCACAATCACCTTACACTTGCTTAATTATAATATCCAATAGCGGTGAGCTTTTTACTGCCTGATTTGAGTATTATTCTCCCCTATCTTTACACACTTAGACTGTGTCTACACACTCCAACACCGGTCCTTGTCCAGTGCATGATGTAAAAGACTTCTCCCAGCACAGTATCTTTCTCCCTTCTTTACCTGAAGGTCAAACTAGTTTCTTGTAATAACCACCTTGTAATTACACATTGTGTAAGCTTTGTGATTTGTCCATGTTAATCCTTTCACTGAACACAGTTATTCATGTGCCGATTATTTTCCTCCATAATTATTAATATGGGTATTGATCCGCCTCAAGAGGCAATGGTTCCAACCCTTCAGGATTGGCCAAGAGTCTCCAGCCTAAGAAATTATGTACTTGCCACAGAGGAACATAGAACATAGAACATTACAGCACAGTACAGGCCTTTCGGCCCTCGATGTTGCGCCGGCCAGTGGACCCTCTAACCTAAACTATTCCAGTATCATCCATATGCCTATCCACCGAACATTTGAATGCCCCCAAAGTAGGCGAGTCCACAACTGCTGCAGGCAGGGCATTCCACGCCCTCACCACCCTCTGTGTAAAGGACCTGCCTCTGACATCCGTCCTATAACTACCACCTCTTAATTTAAAGTTATGTCTCCTCGTGTTGGTCATCACCATCCGAGGAAGAAGGCTCTCACTATCCACCCTATCCAGTCAGTGAAGTGCAGTGAAGGTTCACCAGACCGATTCCTGGGCAGGCAGGATTGATGTATGAGGAGAGATTGGGGGGACAATTCACTGGAGTTTAGAAGAATGAGAGAGAATCTAACTGAAATTTTTAAATTCTAATTGAGCTGGACAGACTGGATGAGGGATAATCTTTGCCCTAGCTGGTGTCTGGAACAAAGGGTCACATTCTCAGGATGTAGGGCAGGCCATTTGTTTTATTCATTCATGGGAAATGGCTTTCAGTGGAATGACATTTCAGAGGAATGTTAGGAGTCCCATCAGTATGGATCTGGAGTCACATGTAGGTCAGGCTCGGGTAATGAGGTCAGATTTCCTTCCCTAAAGGACATGAGTGAATCCAATGGGTTTGTTTATGACAACCAACATGGTCATCGTTAGAGATTTAAATCCAGATTTTTATTGAAAAAGGGTGAAACTTGTAAATGTTGATGTTCAGGGGACTTGGGAGTGCTCAGGATGGGAACACAGAAAGTTAGTATACAGGTCCACCAGCAATTAGGAAGGAAACTGACATGTTAGTCTTTACTGTAAGAGGATTGGGGTAGCAGAATAACAAAGTCTTGCAACAATGGGTGGGATTGCATCTAGAATATTTACAATTGTATTTTCCATATTTAGGAAGGATAAACTTATATAGGAGGCAGTAGCGTGAATGTTCACTAAATTTTTCCCTGGGTTGAGATTGTTGTGCTGTGGTATATAGAACATAGAGACTGAATAAACCAGCTCACTATTCTCTGGAGTTTTAAAGAGTAACAGGTTACCTCATCAATTGCTAGAAGATTGTGAAAGACGTTGAAAGGGTGAACGCTGAGAGATTGTTTCCCCTGACTGGGGGATTATTGTCTCACAGCACCAGCAACCAAAGTTCAATTCTGGCCTCGGGTCACTGTCTGTGTGGAAGCTGTATGTTCTTCCCATGTCAGTGTGGATTTCCTCTGGGTGCTCCAGTTTTCTCCCACAATCCAAAGATGTTCAGGTTACGTTGATTGGCCATAATAAATTGCCTCTTAGTGTCAGGGGAAAAAAAACAGGATAAATGAAGGTTACGGAGATAGAACCTGAATGGGATTGTGGTCAGTACAGACTTGATGGGCTGAATGGTCTCCTTCGGTACGTAGGGATTCTATGATTCGACAAGGATAAAGGGCTGACTATTTTGGACAGAGATGAGGAGAAATTTCTTCGCTAAAGTGTCGTGATTCTATGGGAATCTTTATGCCAGAGGGTTATAACTGCTCCTGAGCTGAATAAAGTTAATTCTTGGATAGATAGATTTTTGGTCCCTCGGGGATTAAAAAGATTATTTCTTTTATTTATTATGTCACAAGCAGGCTTACATTAACACAACAATGAAGTAACTGAATTACTGTGAAAATCCCTAATCGCCACACTCCGGTGCATTTTTGGGCACAATGAGGGAGAATTTAGCTAATGCACCTAATTAGCACATCTTCGACACTGAGGGACAATTTAGCATGGCTAATGCACCTAGCCAGCACGTCTTCAGACTGTGGGAGGAAACCGGAGCACCACAGACACAGGGAAAGTGTGCAGACTGTGCACATACAGTGACCCAAGCTGGGAATCAAACCCAGGTTGTTGGTGCTGTGAGGCAGCAGTGCTAACCACTGTGCCATCATATTACCCCATGGAAGTGTGTACTGCAGTCTAACTAGAGTGTGAAACAGTTTGTAATGTCACTACCTGATAAGAAATAAGCCGGGGAAAGCAATTCAGCCCTTCAAGCCTGCTCCACCATTCATTAAGATCATGGCTGATCTGATTCTGCTCTTAACTTCATTTTCCTGCCTGTTCCCACACCTTTGACTTGTAGGTTAAAAATCTGAATAAGCCTTGGCTACATTCAATGATTCAGCATCCACTGCTGTCTGGGGAGGTGAATTCTACAAACAAATGACCCTCGGAGAGAAGAAGTTCCTGCGCATCTCCATCTTAAACTGGAGACCCTTATTCTGAAACTCTGGCCCCTCGTTCAAGATGCGGGAAAAAACTTCCTCTCAGCATCTATATGTCAGGCTCACGCAGATTCTAATATGTTTCAAGAAGATCATCTTTCAATCTTCTAAACTCCAGAGTTATCGACACAATCTGTTCGACCTTTCCCCAAAAGACCAACTGCTGAACCCCAGAATCAGCCCAGTGAATCCTTCTGGAACCTTCTTTGCGTCTGGAGTCACATGTAGGCCAGGCTGGGTAAGGATAGCAGATTTCCTTCTCTAAAGGATATGAGTGAATCAGATGGGTTTTTACGTTAATTGATCTAGTCATCATCTGAGTTTTAGTTCCAGATTTTTATTTAAAAATGGTGCAACTTGTAAATGTTGGTGTTCAGAGAGACTTGGGGGTGCTCACATTGGGAACACAGAAAGTTAGTGTAAGACCCACAAGCATTTCCTTTATTCATCAGAGACCAAAGTCTCTGACAGTGCGAGAGTAACTTCTCTCTTTCCATACTCTATATATCGACTAATAACACGAAAGTTTCCCATATACCTTCGCAATGATCTTATACCCCGGGCGATCTGATTTATCCTCTCATTGTAGTATCTTATGTTTGAGGGTTTTCATTTACTGCATTGTAAAATGTTCTTATTTGCAAAGGAAGCTAAAGCAAATACACAAATCTAACAACACACATCCTTAACAATTCTTCTGACAGACCAGCCCCTGATCCTACATCAGTATAAAATTCAGCACAATATACAGTAAGATATTTAGTGTGAAAGCATTATATTCAGTGTCATATTGAGTATAATATTCAGCAATTGTCCATGTGTATTCTATATAATATTCAGAATACAATTCAATATACATTCAGGAACTGTAAAGTCATCATCGTGCCAGATGACCAGAGGCTGCTCTACCCTTTGAGTGGGAGAGCTGCCTGGTGATGATTTAACCTGAGGATCATTACATCTCAGCTGAGGGGCAAGGTTGAGAAGGCAGCGCCTTCATGAATAACCCCCGCGGGTACAGGAATTGAACCCACACTGTTGGCATAACTCACCAGATGGCCATCCAACTGAGCTGAACCAACCCACAGTAGCTTTGTTGGTATAATATTCCATTTAATATGAAGTTTTATATTCAGCATAATATTCCATGTAACACAAAGTCACTGATCCTTCTCACCTGTGGTGAGCCAGTTTTTTTTGACACTCTAAATTATTTTACTGAAACAGTATAGCAGAGGGAAAATGAGTTCATTCTTTAAAAATACATACATTTTGCTGAGCTGGTCAGTGTGAGTGTACACAGCACGATCCACAGCATTCTCTTCACTCCTGCAGTACACAGAGCTCTCTGAAGGCTCAGCACCCACTCGACGGGACTAATATCATTGTTCACTAACTGATCTTGTTGCTTCCTTCAGTAAACTTGATGTTAAACAAAAATACTGCTGAAATTTTGCAAGAATGCTAACCAGTTTAAAATGGGGAAGTGCATTCTAAGATGAATTCAAAAACTGGATTCTATATTTGTTCTTTCACAGGATGTGGGTGGTGGTCAATGCTGGCTGGGTTACCATCAATTTCCCATGTATAATTGCCTTTCCAATGTGTTCATGAGCTGCCTTCTTGAACCGCTGCAGTCCAGGTGGTGCAGGTACACCCACAGTGCAGTTAGGAAAGGAGTTCCGGGATTTTGACCCAGCGACAGTGAGTGAACAGTGACATATTTCCTAGTTAGGTTGAGTGTAGTTGGGAGGGGAACTTGTAGAGAGTGGGTGTTCCCATGGCTTCCCATGGCCTTCTAAGTGGAGGGGTTGTGGGTTCGGAAAATACACTCGAAGGAGTTTTGGTGAGTTGCTGCAATGCCTTGTGGAAATGGTACACATGGCTAACAGTGTGCGTCAGCAGTGGAGAGAGTCAATAGTTAAAGTGATGGATGGGATGTCAGTTAATTGGGCTGCTTTGTCCTGGATGAAGTCAGGCTTCTTGAGTGTTGTTAGAGTTGCACTCACTCTCCATTTTCTGGGATATCTCATTACATTCCTGACTTGTGCTTTATCGATGGTGGAACAAAAGAACAAAGAATATTACAGCACAGGAACAGGCCCTTTGGCCCTCCAAGCCTGTACAGACCATGCTGCCAGAGTGAACTAAAACCCACTGTGCTTCCAGGGAACATATACCCCTATTCCCATCTCATTCATGTACTTGTCCAGATGCACCCTAAAAGTCACTAAGGAATCCGCTTTCACGATATCCCCTGGCAATGACTTCCAGGCATTCACCATTCTCTCTGTCAAAAATCTGCCTTTTACATGACTTTTAAAACTTGCCCATCCCACCTTAAACCTGTGCCCCTTTGTAACTGACTCTTCCACACTGGGAAAAAGCTTCTGACTATCCACTCTGTCCATGCCTCTCATAATCTTGGAGACTCCTATCAGGTCCCCCCTCAACTTCCATCGCACCAGTGAGAACAAACCAAGTTTCTTCAACTTCTCTTATAGCAAATGCCCTCCATACCAGGTGATATCTGGTAAATCTTTTCTCTACCCTCTCCAAAGCCTCTACATCCTTCTGGTAATGTGACGACCAGAATTGAACACTATATTCCAAGTGCAGTCTCACTAAGGTACTACAAAGTGTCCACATGACTTGCCAATTTTTAAACTCAATACCCTGGCCGATGAAGGCAAGCATGCCGTATGCCTCCTTGGAACGGTTCCAAGGAGTCAGGAGGTGAGTGACTCACAGCAGAATTCCCAGTCTCCAACCTGCTTTGTAACCACAGTCTTTATGTGGTTAGTCCAGTTCAATTTCTGGTCAATGGTAAGACTCAGGGTGTTGATAGTGGGGGATTGAGAAATGCTAATGCAGCTGAATGTCAAGGGGAGATGGTCGGACTCCGCTGTTTCCCAGTGTGTAAGAGCTGCCTCGTGCCATACTGGGTCCAATGGTCCCTTGATGTGAAGGACAGTTCATCTCACCTCATCATTTCAGCTCAGCTCTTTTGTCCATGTTTGAACAAAGGCTGTAATGAGGTCAGGAGCTGAGTGACTTTGGCAGAACACAAACTGGGCCTCACTGAGCAGGTTATTGCTGAGCAGGTGCTGCTTGATAGCGCTGTCGATGACCCCATCCATCACTTTACTGATGATCGAGAGTAGATTGATTGGGCAGTAATTGGCCAAGTTGGATTTGTCCTGCTTTTTGTGCACAGGTTATACCTGGGCAATTTTCCACATTGCTGGGTAGTTGTCAGTGTTGTAGCTGTATTGGAACAGTTTGACGAGGGGAGTGGAAAGCTTTAGAGCACAAGTTTTCAGAACTACTATCAGAATGATATCAGGGTCCATTGCCTTTGCAGTATCCAGTGCTTTCAGCTATTTCCTGTTATCACCTGGAGTGAATCAAACTGGCTGGAGACTGGCACCTTTGATGCTGGTGATAATTGGAAGTTCTGACTGAAGACTGTGGTGAATCCTTCAGCCTAATCTTCTGTATTGATACACTGGGCTCCTCCATCACTGAGCATAGGGATATTTGTGGAGCCAGCTTGGTCTGTGGTGGTACGACTGAGCTACTCTTGGTGATAGGCATTGGAGTCCTGACCCAGAGTGCTCAGATGTTCAGCTGCTGGTTTGGAGGATACTTATGGATTGAGGTTTTCCAACATTCACTAATGGGACAACCACAAGTGAAAATGAAGGACAAAGTGACAGAGTGACTTCTGTTTCACTGAGTTTAATCTGTTTGTAAAGATTATTCTCCATGAAGTTTTCAAATTGAAACTTGTAAATGCTACTCCAGGCATATAAAATTAGAAATATATGAGCTGAAAAACATGGGTAATTTATTAATATTTCTACCAAACACACTCCCTGTGCTGGTACATGTGTTTACAGTAGTCTCAAATGGATAAAATACACAGTGCAATTTTTAAAATGCATTTTCTTTTATGAGATGTGGGTGTCACTAGTTAGGCCAGCATTCATGGCCTTTCTCAAGTTGACCTTGAGAAGGTTGTCCCTATGGTGTTGGTATGCTTATCGTAATTAAATCAGATATAGCTCTTGGCGCTGATGGGACCAGGATATTGTATTTGATGATCCACTATGATCAAGATGAATGGCAGTGCAAACTTGAAGGGCCGAATGTCCTGCTCCTGCTTCTAATGGCTGTGTCAAAATAAGGGAAGCAGATTAAGACTGAGTTGAGCAGGAATTTCTTCACATGAAGGATTGTGGAATTCCCTGCCCAGTGAAGCAGTTGAGGCTACCTCATTGAATGTTTTTAAGGCAAGGAAAGATAAATCTTTGAACAGTAAAGGAATTAAGGGTTATGATGAGTGGGCAGATGAGTGGAGCTGAACCCACAAAAAGATCAGCCATGATTTAATTGAATGGCAGAGCAGGCTCGAGGGCTAGATGGCCCACTCCTGTTCCTAGTTCTGATCTTATGAATTAGGAACAGTTCAGAATTCAGCAAATGATGATCAAGAGATTGATTCAGGGGTGAAAAACAGTAAGAGAATAAACTTACAAGTAACATAAAAGACAACTGTAAAAGCTTCTGTAAGGATGTAAAAAGAAAAAAGATCAATGAAGACAAATGTAGGTCCCTTACAGTGTGAAAGGAGAGAGTTTATAATAGAGAACAAAGACATGGCAGAGTGATTAAACAATTACTTTAGTTCTGTCTTCATGAGGAAGAAACAAATAAATTCACAAAAATATTCAAGAACTAAGGATCTTGTGAGAGGGAGGAATTGATGGAAATTGATATTGCTAAAAAAATGCTAGAGAAATTGATTTGTCTGAAAGCTGAAGAATCCCCAGAGCCTGATAACCGACATCCCAGGATATTAAATAGTGGATACGTGAGTTATCTTCCAAAACTCTGTATATCCTGGAACAGTCTCAGCAGATTAGGCAGGTGGCAAATCTAATCCCACTATTTAAAAAAAAAGGAGTGAGGAAGAAAACAGGGAATTACAGACCAGTTAACCTCACATCATGTGAGGGAAAATGCTGGACTCTATTGAAACCGTTCCCATATTCCAAGGTGGCCACAGGCTGCTCCTCTCTTTGAGGGGGAGAGCTGATTGGTTGCTATTTAACCTGAAGGTCAGCACACCTCAGCGAGGGGTGAGGTTGGAGGGTTCATGAATAGCTCAGCTGGTACAGGAATTAAACCCAAGCTGCCAACATCACTCAGCAGCCATTCGGCCAACCGAGCGAACCAACTCTCTTATTAAAGCTCTGCTAACAGGGCATTCAGAAAACATCAATGGGATTAGACAAAAGCAACGTGGATTTATAAAAGGGAAATCATGTTAGACAAACCCTGTGGAATTTTTTTGAAGATGTAACTAGCAGAATAGATAAGGGAGAAAGAATTTATTTGAGTTTCTGAAAGCTTTTGTGGGCAGTACAGTGACATAGTGGTCAGCATTGCTGCCTCACAGCGCCACACTGAGATCTGCACTCCTGAACAGTTACTTCATTCATTTGTTTCCCTGCTTCTCCCACCAGCACCCCACACCACCCCCGGCTCCACCCCAGGCTGGATACCATGTTGCCTTCTCTGTGAAGAACTCATCACACCCTGGATCCTTCAGCCTCATCACACTCTTCCTCCCACCTCATGAGCCCTGCACCAGGTTCAATTCCCAGCTTGGGTCACTGATTGTGTGGAATCTGCACATTCTCCCTGTGTCCCAGGTTTCCTTCGGCTGCTCTGGTTTCCTCCCGCAGTCCAAAGATGTGTGACTTAAGTGGTTTGACCATGTTGCTCTGCCCCTTTTTATCTGTTAGTAAGAGATTTTGGCAGCATAAAATAAGTGTGGTTAAAAGAACAGGATATGGGGGTGGGGAGTGGGGGGAGTCATTACAGCACTGAAGGAGCACAGTCTCCTGCAGCAACAAGCAGTGACACCCAGGGAACACCCAGCGCCAGGAGACCGATGGGCCTGCAGGGCCAGAGGCCACAGCAGCCGAACAGAGGGCTCGCAGTCAAGGATGGAAACCGAGGTCACGGGTACACTTTATATCGGAGCATTGGACTGCGTTCATTTCGACTGGAGCAGGCGCAGCAGGATGGAGGGCTGCTGAAGTCCTCACAATGCTATCTGCCACGTGTCACTCTACACGCTCCTCACCATCAGGGAGCCCCCTTCATCAACACGAAAGTGTTCCATTCCAGCTGATGTGTGACCACCAGATGAAGAGGTTCATACACGTGTGTGCACATTTTCCACGGAGTGTGAATAACAGCTACATCCTTGGCCAATCACAAATCCCTGGAATTTCTGAGGGTCACTCAAGCTGCAATGATGCCTCGTTGGGGATAAGGGATACCGCTGAGATCTTATGTGATGATGCCAGTGCAGAGGCCTGAGATTGAAGCAGAGGCCCACTACAGCGAGGGTACTGTGCCACCCAGTCTGTGATAGAACAGGACGTTACCCTCCTCAATATGTGCTTCTGCTGCCTCGACAGATTCGATAGAGACCTGCAATACAATCCCCTGAGGATCTCCCAGATCATGGGGGTTGCTGGTACCCTATCTAACTTCTACACATTTAACTAGTTGCAATATTGGGGTGTTTCCTAGGCTGCTGTTCAGTTTCAGTTTCTGCCTGCACAGAGAGCAGCTTTTCAATAAATCTGTTGTGTGTTACTCTGAATCTACACATGCCAAACACATCTTTTCTTTGTGTTTAAAACCTACACCCCTTAACAGAGTTAGGACATTACAATTGCTTGGCACTGCACTGGATCAACAACCTTACTGATGATGACCTTGAGTTTTTTGTAGGGGTAACCAAGAAAGTAAATAGAGGCAGTGCATTTGATGTTGTCTACATGGACTTTAGCAAGGCTTATGACAAGGTACCGCATGGTAGGTTGTTGCATAAAATTAAATCTCACAGCATCTGAAGTGAGGTAGCCAATTGGATACAAAATTTGTTTGATGACAGAAGACAGAGGGTGGTTGTGAAGGATTGTTTTTCAAACTGGAGACCTGTGATCATCGGAATCAGTGCTGGATCTACTGTTATTTGTTATTTATATTAATGATTTGGATGAGAATATAGGAGGCATGGTTAGTAAGTTTGCAGATGACACCAAGATTGGTGGAGTCGTGGAAGTGAAGAAAGTTATCTCGGATTGCAATGGGATGTTGATTAATTGGGCCAGTGAGCTCATGAACGGCAGATGGAGGTTAATTTAGATAAATGTGAGGTGATTGGTCGATCGAAGGGGGCAGGACCTACTCAGTTAATGGGGAGAGTTACAAAGAGATCTAGGAGTTCAGGTTCATAACTCATTGAAAGTGGAATCACAGGTGGACAGAGAGGTGAAGAAGGCATTCAGCATGCTTGGTTTCATCGGTCAGAAAATTGAATACAGGAGCTGGGATGGAAGTTGTACAGGACATTGGTAAGGCCATGCTTGGAATACTGTGTACAGTTCTGGTTATCTACTTTTGAAAGAATATTGTTAAACTAGACAGAGTGCAGAAGAGATTCACTAGGATGCTCACGGGACTTGGTCGTTTGAGTTACAAGGAAAGGCTGAATGGACAGGGGCATCTTTTCCAGGAGATTGAAAGTTGAGGATGATCTTATATAGAGGTCTATAAAATAATGAGGGACATAGCTCGATAATCAACACTTTCTCCTCAAAGGTAGGGTAGTCTAAAACTAGAGGGCGTTTAGACAGTTATATGGGTAAGATGGGTATGGAAGGATATGGGCCGAATGTGGGCAATTGGGACTAACTTAGTTGAAGAACTTGGCGGCATAGACAAGTTGGGCCGAAGGGCCTGTTTTCATGCTGTAAATCTCTATGAGCATTATTTCCTCAGATGGGAAGTCCAGGAGGGATTGGAGGAAGAGGCCGGAGAGGAGTTGAGGGTTTTCATGGACAGAAGGACTGATGTTCCCTCATTGCTTCCCACTTTACTCTTCAGCAATACGGTGTTGGCCAGCAGTTTAACAAGCCCTTCATAACAGTTCTGCCATCGTGGGAGGAGGGACACAGTAAAACTTTGGTCAACAGCGTGCTGGGTCTGGGGAGTCCTTGTGCTTGCTGCTGAGTCAGTGCAGGAGGGTGATACTGATTCACAGTATGGAACCGTCTGAGATGCTGCTTCTGGCTCCTGTCTGGCCGGTTGGCTCCAGTTCATTGGCTCTCTGGCTGATCTCTGAGCGTGGGTGTGCCCTACATTCCTCTGTCCCTGAGCAATACAGAGGGTTAGAGGTCAGGGTCTCAGTTTTACTGATTAATGTCCCAATCCTTTCAGGACTGATGTTATTGTCACTTTGGACTGAACCATTTGCCTGACACTGAGGGCCTGTGAGGAGAGCTTCTGTCTCTCTGGCTCCTGTTTGTCTGCCTGGCTGGCTCCTGTCTGCCCGTCTGCCTGGCTGGCCGGCTCCAGTTCATTGGCTCTCTGGCTGATCTCTGAGTGTGGGTGTGCCCTACATTCCTCTGTCCCCGAGCAATAGAGGGGGATTAGAGGTGAGGGTCTCAGTTTTACTGAATAATCCTTTCAGGAATGATGTTATTGTCACTTTGGACCGAACCATTTGCCTGACATTGAGGGCCTGTGAGAAGAGCTTTGTCCCGATGGGAAGAATCGCTATCCCATTGGGAGGACGATTAACGAGAGTGAGATTGTAAGGTTGTGGTAACAAGAGCTTTTAATATCGTTACAAGTGCATCTGTGACATTTAATAAAGAACCCTAGCTTTCTGTGCCAACCTTGACATGTGCCCATGCTGCAACCCTGCAATTTCTCACCCTTGTGAACCCTCTCACTCTGTCTAGGTGTGTTCCCAGGATACACAGCAAAGGTGGAGGTGGTCTGCTGCATTCCACACCCTCTTGCTTGAGGTACATTTGAGGGAGGGCTGGGACCTATAGGACCCTGGCATATTCTCAGATGGCCAGAGTGTTGCAGCGTCACCCTGTTCAGCCCCCTGCCTCTGAGGTGCACCGTTATCTGAAATTTGGGAATCAGAAGGGCTGGTCGCTTCCAGCCTTTCCTGAGTGGAATGCCCCAGGATACACTCCAGGGAATTCCCCTCCCTCCGGGAACATGACGGCAGCTGGGTTAATTCATGGGATGGAGAAGCAACTGGACTGAGCTCCAGAAGCCTCGGCATCATCAGATCTACCTGTCCTGAAGACCGGCCATTGACTAAGCATCAGAGTTCCTCTATCAGGAATCTGACCTTATGCCTCAGCTTTTTTAACTCTGGTGCCACTGTTGTAATGTTGGTCTGAGTGCCACCCATTCCTGGCACCGTGTCCTGCGGCAGAAGGCTCTGGGATTCCTCTATTCGGCCTCACAGTGGCAGAAGTTTCACAGACATCCCTTCCTGCCATTCCTGGCTCTGCCTCCATATCTCTAGCAACTGACAGATGAACATTTCCAGGGATATCTCACTCGGTCAGGGCACAGCTGAGTTCTGGGATCGAACAGACCTCTGACCGTCAGATGTGCATCAGAAGTTGTGTGGTGTTCACCAGATAGCGGGCAGCTTCAGAGTCACTAAAGTCACCCACTGAAGTGTGTGTGTCTCTGCGCTGTCGATGGTGTGAATGATAGCTGGGGTGTTTCATCCTGCCTGCATCAACAGTGACAAAGTGGAAATAGTTGTAAGCTTCAAGTTTCTTGATATCCAGATCACCAACAACCTGTCCTGGTGCCCCCCATGCTGACACTATCTTTAAGAAAGCCCACCAATGCCTCTACTTTCTCAGAAGACTAAGAAAGTTTGACATGTCAGCTACAAATCTCACCAACTTTTACAGATGCGCGATAGAAAGCATTCTCTCTGGTTGTATCACAGCTTGGTCTGGCTCCTGCTCTGCCTGAGACCACAAGAAACTAGAAAGGACTGTGAATGTAGGCCAATCCATCACACAAACCAGCCTCCCTTCCAGTGACTCTGATTACACTTCTCACTGCCTCGAAAAAGCAGTCAGCATAATCAAGGACCCCACACACCTCGGACATTCTCTCTTCCACCTTCTTCCATTGTGAAAAAGATACAAAAATCTGAGGTCACGTAACAACCGGCTCAAGAACAGCTTCTTCCCTGCTGCTGTCAGACTTTTGAATGGAGCTACCTTATATTAAGCTGATAGTTCTGTATACCCTAGGTATAACTAACACTCTCCTTTCCTTCTCCCCTATAAATGGTATGCTTATTGTAGTGTGAAAGAAACAGTTCTTTTCACTGTACCCCAGTGCAGGTGAAATAATAAATCAGATCAAAGTCTCCTCCTTTGGGATGGTATTCATGGTGGGCGATGGAGCATTGAGAACGGGCTAGGCTGTTCCGGTGATGGTTCTGCAGGGTAAGGGACATGGTTTTAGCACATGGTCTGTTCGAGGGTTTGGGATACACAGAACTGACTTGAGGCTGACCATCTGGATCAAGGTGCAGTGGCTCATTGCTTTTCTCTCTCAGGCCCAACCTCACTTTCAGCGCAGACCCGCTCCTGCTCCTCCTCTGCCAGCACCACATCCCTCTCCGCTTCCAGAGTCAGCATCCTCAGACTGTGTATCCCACCGCCCGCTTCCTCTCTCTCCGCTTGTGGGTGATCCTGTAGGGACACCAAAGGGGCTGATGTGAGCTGGACGCCTGGTGGGTCAGACATCAATGGCAGTCGGAATGGGTGGGCACTGTGCCTAATCAGGAAGGGATTCTGAGTGCTGTAGTTGAGGAGTGGGGAGTAGAGGGCATTGGGTGGAGGGGGTGGTTTGAGGATGATGCTGGGAGGTCGGGTGTTGGGAAACTGAGGTGGAAGCATGTGGGTGCCAGGTGACATTCCAGGGTTGAGGGCAGGGAGGAGATAGGGAGCATTTATCCAGGCTGATCAGAGTGGATCATTCATTGGTTTTTTGCATTACGTTCCCTTCCTCTTGTGAAAGCTGCTGCCACCCTCTCCCAGGTAGGGTGGGTTACTTTCTGGAGGGGCTCCTGCCAGCCTGAGGGTATACCGTTACCCATCTTTCCTCCATGGAACCCAGCACAGGGGTGAGGGCCCCCTCTGTGAATCGAGGAGATGGTTTCCTGGCTGCCATCCTCCTGGACTGAATGAGAGCAAAAGGGTGGAGCTGTTTAAATGTTGATTGGTCTGCTCAGGTGATTGCTGGGGATTAGCGAATCAGACGCTTCGCTCCTCAGGTGTTTTCCCAGTGGGGAAAACATTTTTCGAAGCGGAGAATCCATATTAACACCAGCTGAGGTCCCTGGATTAGGGCAGCAGCTGCCAGGCCTGGCTCCTGTCTCTGTTAGTGGTGTCTCTACCCAACCTTCAGGAGAACAGTGACCACAATACCACACAACCCTGCCACAGCAACCTCTGCAAGACATGCCGGGTCATTAACATGGACGACATCGTCAAACGTGAGAATACCATTCACCAGGTACATGGTACATACTCTTGCAACTCAGCCAACGTTGTCTACCTAATACGTTGCAAGAATGGATGTCCCAAAGCATGGTACATTGGGGAGACCATGCAGACACTATGACAGCGGATGAATGAACATTGCTCAACAATCACCAGGCAAAAAAGTTCCCTTCCTGTGGGCGAACACTTCAGCAGTCACGGGCATTCGGCCTCCGACCTTCGGGTAAATGTTCTTCAAGGGGGCCTTCACGACACACGACAGCGCAGAGTCGCCGAGTAGAGACTGATAGCCAAGTTCCGCACACATGAGGACGGTCTTGACAGGGATCTTGGCTTCATATCTGTAACCCCCATGGCTTGCCTGGGTTAGCAAAAAACCTCACTTACTGTGCTGTCTGGAGACAATACACATCTCTCTAACCTCTGCTGTTAGCCACTTTAAGACTTGAATAGCAGGTTAGGTGTAAGGATTCGCATTCTAATCAGCAATCTGTAAACTGTCTGCGCTGATATGTGTTCTTTTGGAGACCAGAACACCTCATTCACCTGACGAAGGCCGCAAAGACCGAAAGCTCGCAGATTTACTATCAAATAAATCGGTTGGATTTAGAATTGATGTTGTCAGACTTTACTCTGTTGGTGGGGCCTGAGATGGTCGTTCAGCCACCAGCAGAAGGTGGGAGTGGAGTGGGGGTGAGGAGGAAATGGCTGGGCAGAGGAGGAGTGTAATACAAGAAACTTAAGTCCCAAGACAGCATTGACCCCTGGTTTGAGGATCAGAGAGTGGCGAGAGCCCTCCCCACCAGTCCCCTGCACCATCCCACACCACAGCAATGGTTGATGTTCCAACCCCACCCTGCTGCCCACTGGTGTTGAGGGGGTGGTGGTGGGGGTTGGTGCTCAATGGCACTCATCTCCTCACTTCTCTTCACTATGGCTCTACCTGATTCACATTGATACCAACATTAAGGACGTTTAAATGGTCATTGGATAAACATATGAATGCTACTGGAATGGTGTAGGTTAGATGGGCTTCAGATTGGTTTCATAGGTCCACGCAACATCGAGGGCCGAAGGGACTGCACCACGCTGTAATGTTCTATGTTTTATTATGTGAACATCTTGCCGGGGAGATGGGAAACTTTTGGGGTTTCGGGGAGAGTGGGGGTGGCAGGGGGTTGGGGGGGTGAGGAGCGATGTTGTGTCAGACTTACTAATGATATTGCAATCCAGTTAAATTTATGCTAATTGGTTTTGATCAGTCTCTGGGTGTGAAGAAGTTTGTGCTGTTAAAAAGGGGCTGGGATGATCACAAATCATTTCATGATGGGCACAAATCAAATTTTTAGCATCTCTCGCTATTTTCCCAGCTCACCACACTGATCGCTGGGTGCAGTGAGGTGGTAAAATCACACCCTTAGGAATAGCTGTCATTGGGCCAAGTGTAAATATCTGATTCTTTCTTCTCAATAAAACAATTGAGTCTTTCTTTGCTCTTTGGCAATTAAACCACCCAAATTTACTGTACACAGGCTCCAACACATGTCACATGATCCTTTTCATATTACATTTAACTGCAGTTCTAAACTGTTATTCCTATTAAAGAAACCATATAGTGTGAAAGCATCACCATCCTGTACATTTCACAAATAAAGCACTAAAAAACAAGGCCTGCTGAATCTTTGCTTCTTCCACTCATCAGCACAGACACAAGAATACCAGATTTCAAACAGAACAACAACTTATAATGGAGGAAAAGAAGGATTCTGATTGGTTGAAGATTGTGTAAGACATATCTTAAATGGATTGATGATTGAGAGTGAAATTTGCTGTATTTATGCTTTGCCGATTGTCCGTTGTCACAGTGGACTGGAAAGATTGTACCCAATGTTTCAAAACATGAGATTTTGTTGGTAATTTCTTCATTTGGCCGTTGTTTGGTAAATTTAGTTATTTTGGTTTAACTTTGACCCATGGGTTTATAAGACAAAGTTATACAGGGCCACTGTAACAATTTGGTTTTTTGGATACAGATCAGCCAGGCTCTGATTGAAAAAGTGAACAGACCCGAGGGGCTGAATGGCCTCCTCCACAAAAACTCAAAGATTTCACAATATTACCATTAATCCTTCGCAGCAGTCACATTTTTATTGTGAAACTTACCTACCGTCAACATCCAGATGCTAAAACAAATTATAAAATATAAGATCAGTAAAAGAACCTGCACAATGTAGGAAACAATAGTGGACATGTCCTTGTCTTCAGCGATGAGGTGGATCTGACGGATGTCTCTCCCGAGTTCAGTTACAGCCACACAGCTGTATGTCCCTCTCAGTATTGGGTTACGAAACTCTCTGTGATTTGATACTTGTCCGGCTCTTGTGTGACTGTTGTGTCAGGGCTGTTCCCAGGCACTGAGCTGCCCACAGGATCGATCCACGTGATATTGGCAGGTGGCACTGCTTTTACCTGGCACACGATGCTCTCTCCAGTTACATCATCGCTCACTGTCGACAGATTCAAGATGGTGGCTGGGACTTGGGGAAGGAAAGGGACAATGAGGTTAACACCGATCCGTTGATCCTTACTGGAATATAGGAACAGGGATTGGCCTTATGAGGAAAGGCTGAGGGACCTGAGGTTATTTTCATTAGAGAGAAGAAGGTTAAGCGGTGACCTAATTGAGGCGTATAAGATGATCATGGGATTGGATAGGGTGGATAGTGAGAGCCTTTTTCCTCGGATGGTGATGACCAACACGAGGGGACATCTCTTTAAATTAAGAGGTGGTAGTTATAGGATGGATATCAGAGGCAGGTTCTTTACACAGAGGGTGATGAGAGCGTGGAATACCCTGCCTGCAGCAGTTGTGGACTCGCCTACTTTGGGGGCATACAAATGTTCGGTGGATAGGCATATGGATGATATTGGAATAGTTTAGGTTAGAGGGTCCACTGGCCGGCGCAACATCGAGGGCTGAAGGACCTGTACTGCGCTGTAATGTTTTATGTTCGATGTTCAAATCACCCATTAACCTTTTATATTCCAGCAAATGTAACCCTTGGGTATGTTGTGATCTTTCCTTCCAAGGAAAACTTGGATTCAGATATCAGTCTGCAAAATCTACACTTCCTCCAAGACCAATATAGCTTTCCTAATCTGCGGTGCTCCTGAACTGTTCAGATTCTGTCCAGCTGTGAGCTTTGTACAGTTCAATCATGATCCCCTTATATTCTAATCCTCTGGATATAAAGGCCAGCATTTCATTCACCTGTATTTGATAATTTTCTGTTCATATCTATGATATTTTAATGAGTACATTTGACATATTCTGAGCAATTTTCTGCCCTGGGTCTAAGGAAGGACCTGCTGGCCCTGGGGAGGATTCAGAGAATCCATCACGCAAACCAGCCTCCCATCCATTGACTCTGTCTACACTTCCCACTGCCTCGGCAAAGCAGCCGGAATAATGAAGGACCCTGGATATTCTCTCTTCCACCTTTGGAAAAAGAAACAAAAGTCTGAGGTCCCGTACCAACAGACTCAAGGACAGCTTCTTCCCTGCTGCTGTCAAACTTTTGAATCGACTTACCTTGCATTAAGTTGGGCCTTCTCTACACCCTCGCTATGCATGTGTCTCTACATTCTGCAATCTCTCATTTCCTCCTGCAGGAACAGTATGTTTTTACTGTGTCATGCATAAGAAGCAATACTTTTCACTATGTTAAAGCATGTGGCAATAAAAATGAACCAAATCAAAAGGAGGTTCACAAGAATGATCCCGGGAATGAAAAGCTTGACCTATGAGGAGTGTCTGAGGACTCTGGGTCAGTACTCGATGGAGTTTACAAGGAGGAGGAGATGACACTCACCACAAGGTGGAAATCCACCTCTGGCCGTGTTGGTCACAGCCAATCATTCAGTGTCTATTGACTCACTCAGCGCTGTTTCCAGATGTGGTCATTGGGACCAGGTTATTTGTGTTGGAATAATAAAGGTTCACCTCCATCTCAGCCCCTTACTGGGAATTGACCTGGTCTTAACTTTTCACAGTGCAGAAGAGGGCATTCAGCCCATTAAAGCCACATGGACTTTTACCCAGACTTAACGCATAACCCTCATAATTATTCCAACACATGTTTGGGCACCAAAAGGCTCTAAGTGCTGAATTTGTGGGAAAACTGTTGTAATTCACGATTGTTTTTCCAGTGGGAGTTGACACTCAAATCTCCCACACTCTGTGCAATGCAGTGTCCACTATTAAGAACATCATTAAAAGTTCAGGGGGATGGAGCCGATCCATGCAAAAGTCTGTCAGTTCTGGAACTCTGTCAAGGAGCAATGGCCCTGAGCTCTCAGCCTACAGTTTGCTGGCTGGCGATTGAGCTAACCAGCCTGGGTTCCTCACAGTGCTGCTCCTCCAGCCATCCGCCCACAGCCTGATCGCGGACCCCACAAGAATTCATGGGTCAGCCTCGACCCTGTCATCATCCAGGAGTGCCCCAATCTCCACTCTCACCTACCCCCAGCAGTGACGATCCCTCTTTGGCAGATCCAGTCCCCTCGGGAGGCAGACACCCCACCTCCCAGGAGACCCCACTCTCAGCAGATTGCCCATGGGAGGCAGACTCACCTGACAGAACACCCCTCTCCCCCCGGCTCGACCTGTTCACTGACCTCCCTCCAGCCCCAATCGATCACAATGCAGAGTGGCAGTAGGATCCCCCCCCTTCCCACTAATTGCCCCCTGGGCCCCAGTCACTTGGCACAGCTCCGTAGGTCCTTCCCCTTGGCACTGCCGGGTGCCTGGTAGGCAGTGTCAAGGTGTCCCCTGGGCATGGGCCCTTTGTGTCACCTGGTACTGCCAATCTGGAACTGTGATAATGCCCAAACCAGGGGGAAGCCCTCCCACCATCCGACCCCCATGGGTCTCCAGCTACTTCCCTGAAAGCGGGTGCTACTCTAAACCCCCCCGGAATGAAGTTCTACTGGAGGTGGGAGTGGGGGGACTGTTAGTGGGCTTGGAGAATTCAGTCCCAGGCCCCATTATCACATTTAATTAACATTAAAAATAGATTTAAATCACTTGCCTGCTGCTGCCTCTGGTTTCCAGTGGGGTCCTGACTGCGCCAGATCTTCGGCGCTGGGTGATGTGTGTCTGTCTGGGACACACGCAAATCCCGTGAATCGGTCACCAGCGATTCTCCCATCCCGCCGGGCTAAAAAATTAGGAAACTGGGGGGAAATTTAGCCTGGCCAATCCACCTAACCCATAAATCTTTGGACCGTGGGAAGAAACCACACCAACACAGGAAGACCATCAAACTCCATAATGTATAAAATGATCAAAGCCGGAAATTGCCAGCACTGTGAGGCAGTAGTGCAAACCACTGTACCACCTGCTACAGAATGTTTTATACACATCCCCATATCACAAACATTGATGTTTACTTACCAACAACCTGGAGTCCCATCACATCCTGAGTTACATTTTCCTGATTCCTGTTCCTGATATGTACGTGACAGAAATAATCATCGGTGTCGTTCAGCTGCAGGTTCCTCATCCTTAGGGAAGCGTTTCCTTGGGTTGGGTTTCCAATCAGTTCATATTGATCTCCTTCATTCACAGTGACTGTGTCAGTGTAGCCAGAACCAGCCCCCAGGGAACGAGAGTAACTAAAAACAGTGGAAAATTTTTTTTGATGCCTCTTCATCCAGAGGACAGTGAGGGAGCTGAGAGAACGCAGAGGAGGATTGAAGGTGCAAGACAGAGTGACAGAATCTCCCTTCACCCCAGTCACTGCCCGTGAATCGTTCTGACCTGAGGGAGGGAGGATTTGAAGGAACAGATATTAATTATCATGTAGTTTTATTAAATGTAATTTCTACAATGTTTATCTCCCCTGTGATATCCCTAAAGACAGATAACACCGACCTAGATTTATACAAATACCTGGAAGTTAATGTTCCCTTCAGGAAATGAAGTTGGAAAAGTGCTGAGATCTTGGAGGGAAATTGCTCTGGAGGATGTGACGGCACTGAGATAGAAAAGGCCATGGAGGGATTTAAGGAGCAGGATGATGATGTTAAATAATGAGGAAATGGGTCTTGTTCCTCTGGAGAGGATTTCCTGCCGGGTCTGATGGACGATGTGATTGGTGGGATGAAAATGGATTGTGCTGGTGGCTTTTGGGACAGCATTGGGATAAAACCATGGATAAGTTATCTCAGCCTGCCTGTACTAGACAAAGACATACTCCCATTACTCTCAATATCTACAACTGTCCCCCTCATGGGATAACATGGAGACACGGTGGTTAGCACTGCTGCCTCACAGTGTCAGGGATCTGGATTTGATTCCTGACTTGGGTTACTGTTTGTGTGGAGTTTGCACATTGTCTGTGTGGGTTTCCTCTGAGTGCTCCGAATTCTCCCACATTCTGGAAGATGTGCTGGTTAGGTGCATTGACCTGAATAGGCTCCGTATTGTGGTGACTAGGGGAATTTCACAGTAACTTCATTTCAGTGTTAATGTAAGGCTTATTTGAGACTAATAAATGAACTTTAACTAAATTCACAGCAGGCAGGGCCCAGGCATTCACAAAGATGTAAATCTCAGTCTTGTACTTTCCCATTTCAAATCCATTTTACTCCAGAAAGCCAGTCTGTGAATTATGATCCAGGTTCCAATCTTAGTCTTATATTTAATTACCGAGTGAATAATTACAAACAAATATCTCCAAACCCAATTGCACAGTTATAGAAATGTGTTTTGAAGATGTTCAGAAAAAACCTCCCCTTGCAGATCATTAAACACAACTCATATCCAAATAGCAAATTAAATCCTCTTTAAATCTCTCTGGTGTGTGGGCTAGGTCGGTTAGCCATGTTAAATTGTCCCTTAGTGTCTTAATCCAGTGGTGGGTTGGGGGCTTGTAACAAAGTCCAAAAAGCAAACACTTCCCATTTGGCTGATGGGCTTCCCTGGGGATCCCTTCCATGGACATCTCTTCCATGGGGGTCCCACTCAGCACTGGATTGTGGGAACTGGGAAGCCTGCTGAGAGTTACCCCTTGTGTTTGTTGCTGACCTGCCATCCCCACACCTTCTCTCCTGGGACTCCCCGACCCGCAATCACTCACCTGTGCCTGGCTCCATTGGTTAATGTGGTATTTGAGTGGGTGTAGTACCAGCAGCAACCACATCCCCCTCAGTGGCACCACTGAGCCATGAAGAGTATCTGCCCTCTGATTGGGACCTCACCCAGGGACTTGGTCTCAGGAAAGGCCCAGAGCTGCCCTGCTGAGTGCCTGATTACACTGAATGGTACAAGCCTTCCTAAATTAGGTGGTACTGGTTCTCCAGTCAGCGGGTGAAATCACCATCAGGTTAAATTACACCTAATAATTACCTGTTCTGGGTTTAAGATTAATCACTTATTTAACAAACGCATAACTCTTATTTGTACAATCCATCACCAGTATCTACAAATGCCTCTACATGTGCTCAAATTATGATCCAATGTGTGCTTCCCCCCTTGTATCTCATTAACCTTTGTGATAACCCCTGCGAGGCCCATGGGAAAGCATTGATTGACCTCTCTGTGGGACTCATTGAGTATGAGCTCCCCTGGTAACAGGCAGTGCCCATCTATTCCTGAGGCTTGTATAAGGCAGGCCTTGGACTGGGCCTGCTGATCTGCAGTCCCTGGCAGGGCCTAGTGGTTTGGAGATGCCTGATTGGGGCTTCATTACACTCTGGATTTGCTGCAACTGCTGCTGCCAAACTGGGAGCTGAGAGTTACTGGAGAGGGAAGCTGCTGCTTGGACAGACAGAGAGAGAGAGGCCCCGGGGCCTGGAGGCTCACAGGCCTCACAGCCAGCAATGGAGAGAGGGAAACTGGACAGAGCCTGAAAACTGCTCTGAGTGCAATTGGAGAATCCCAGCTCAGGATCAATATTAAATCAGTTTTACACTTCTACACAATGTGAAACATGACAAGTCCAAATCCCTCCCTCTGAAATCCGCACACCAGATTTATCAATGTGAGCCATTCAGTTATGTCCCCACTTTTACAGGGAAACCAGAGCTGAACAATAAATCAAATTTGATATCTAGTTTGCCCGGTACCACCCTGGTTTAAGGGCAATCCATTCCGCAGTGGCCCAGTGAATCATCAGCGATTCAGGAAGAAGATGTCCCAAAAATTTCCTGGGATGGATGATAACTATCAGCATTGCTCACAAACCAAGAGTAAACTCTTTATCATCAAAACCCGACAGTACAGAAGGAGGGCATTCAGCCCATCGAGTCTGCACTGACCACAATCCCATCTGTCCCTGTAACCCCACACATTTACTCCACTAATCCCTCTAATTTACACATCCCGGGACACTAAGACACAATTTAACATGGCCAATGCACCTCTGTAGCACATCTTTAAAACATTTGTGCTTGTGTTTGGATTAAACTTACATACAGTCTTATATCGAATTTGAAATATTCCTCACCTCTCATTATGAGATCTCCATGCTCCAATTGATAAGCTGCTCCTTTTTTACCATCGAGCTCCATGCGACAGGAATATTTATTTCTTGTGTCCTCTTTATCCAGCTGTTTGATGATGATTGAAGCTTCGTTCTTCCTCGGGTTTCCCAGCGCTTGGTAACGATTATTAATATTCAGGATGACCAGATTCTGAAACTGTCTGCCCGGTGCGTTTTGTGTTGGATAATTTGTATAATTAAATATCGCTTCCTTTCCTCTGAACCATTTAACCGTGATGTTGCCATTATATCCCGAGTGAGGGTGAGTGAACTTGCAGAACAGAACAGTAGCTTTTCCTTCCCTACCCGTCACCTTCTCCGGTGTCTCCATGCTCCAGTCATTGTGACTGTGAACTGGAAAACACAAAATGCTGTTTAAACACCTAACTGAGATGGGAGCTGTTACGGGACTCTGACGGAAGCTTTCTTGTTCTATTCCCCTCAAGTAACCAAACAAAGTGACGGAGTGATTTGAAGATGAACTTTACAATAGCTATCGGCCCCTGAATATCCATTCAGAGTAAAGAATTCAGAGATATAAAGGCAATTAAAATCTCAGCTATGATTACAAATAATTAACATACACCAATAACAGAATATGAGTTATCTCCATCCAATCACAGTTAATACTTCATGTAACATCATATAAAATGTAATATTTAAAACCAATCACAATCACCTTACACTTGCTTAATTATAATATCCAATAGCGGTGAGCTTTTTACTGCCTGATTTGAGTATTATTCTCCCCTATCTTTACACACTTAGACAGTGTCTACACACTCCAACATCGGTCCTTGTCCAGTGCATGATGTAAAAGACTTCTCCCAGCACAGTACCTTTCTCCCTTCTTTACCTGAAGGTCAAACTAGTTTCTTGTAATAACCACCTTGTAATTACACATTGTGTAAGCTTTGTGATTTGTCCATGTTAATCCTTTCACTGAACACAGTTATTCATGTGCCAATTATGTTCCTCCATAATTATTAATATGGGTATTGATCCACCTCAAGAGGCAATGGTTCCAGCCCTTCAGGATTGGCCAAGAGTCTCCAGCCTAAGAAATTATGTACTTGCCACAGAGGAAGTGCAGTGAAGGTTCACCAGACTGATTCCTGGGCAGGCAGGATTGATGTATGAGGAGAGATTGGGGGGACAATTCACTGGAGTTTAGAAGAATGAGAGAGAATCTAACTGAAATTTTTAAATTCTAATTGAGCTGGACAGACTGGATGAGGGATAATCTTTGCCCTAGCTGGTGTCTGGAACAAAGGGTCACATTCTCAGGATGTAGGGCAGGCCATTTGTTTTATTCATTCATGGGAAATGGCTTTCAATGGAATAACATTTCAGAGGAATGTTAGGAGTCCCATCAGTATGGATCTGGAGTCACATGTAGGTCAGGCTCGGGTAATGAGGTCAGATTTCCTTCCCTAAAGGACATGAGTGAATCCAATGGGTTTGTTTATGACAACCAACATGGTCATCGTTAGAGATTTAAATCCAGATTTTTATTGAAAAAGGGTGAAAGTTGTAAATGTTGATGTTCAGGGGACTTGGGAGTGCTCAGGATGGGAACACAGAAAGTTAGTATACAGGTCCACCAGCAATTAGGAAGGAAACTGACATGTTAGTCTTTACTGTAAGAGGATTGGGGTAGAAGAATAACAAAGTCTTGCAAGAATGGGTGGGATTGCATCTAGAATATTTACAATTGTATTTTCCATATTTAGGAAGGATAAACTTATATAGGAGGCAGTAGCGTGAATGTTCACTAAATTTTTCCCTGGGTTGAGATTGTTGTGCTGTGGTACATAGAACATAGAGACTGAATAAACCAGCTCACTATTCTCTGGAGTTTTAAAGAGTAACAGGTTACCTCATCGATAGCTAGAATATTGTGAAAGACGTTGAAAGGGTGAACGCTGAGAGATTGTTTCCCCTGACTGGGGGATTATTGTCTCACAGCACCAGCAACCAAGGTTCAATTCTGGCCTCGGGTCACTGTCTGTGTGGAAGCTGTATGTTCTTCCCATGTCAGTGTGGATTTCCTCTGGGTGCTCCGGTTTTCTCCCACAATCTAAAGATGTGCAGGTTAGGTTGATTGGCCATAATAAATTGCCTCTTAGTGTCAGGGGAAAAAAAACAGGATAAATGAAGGTTACGGAGATAGAACCTGAATGGGATTGTGGTCAGTACAGACTTGATGGGCTGAATGGTCTCCTAGAAACGTAGGGATTCTATGATTTGACAAGGATAAAGGGCTGACTATTTTGGACAGAGATGAGGAGAAATTCCTTCACTAAAGTGTAATGATTCTATGGGAATCTCTATGCCAAAGGGTTATAACTGCTCCTGAGCTGAATAAAGTTAACTCTTGGATAGATAGATTTTTGGTCCCTCGGGGATTAAGAAGATTATTTCTTTTATTTATTATGTCACAAGCAGGCTTACATTAACACAACAATGAAGTAACTGAGTTACTGTGAAAATCCCTAATCACCACACTCCGGCGCATGTTTGGGCACAATGAGGGAGAATTTAGCTAATGCACCTAATTAGCACATCTTCTACAACTGAGGGAGAATTTAGCATGGCTAATGCGCCTAGCCAGCACATCTTTCTGACTGTGGGAGGAAACCGGAGCACCAAGAGTAAACCCACACAGACACAGGGAAAGTGTGCAGACTGTGCACAGACAGTGACCCAAGCTGGGAATCAAACCCAGGTTGTTGGTGCTGTGAGGCAGCAGTGCTAACCACTGTGCCATCATATTACGAGCTCAGTAAGAATTTAGCAACACCAATTTTAAATCCAACCGATTTATTTGATAGTAAAATTGCGAGCTTTCAACACTCTGTGTCTTCGTCAGGCAAATCCAGTGTTCTGGTCTGCTATAGCACACATCAGCACAGACAGTCACATATTGCTGATTAGAATGTGAATCTTTACATCTAACCTGCTATTCAAGTGTTAATGTGGCCAACAATGTGTGCGAAGGGAATCCTGAGCATTGGTTTGAGAATTGTGTATTTTCTCCAGACAGCACAGTAATTGAGGTTTTTTGCTAACCCAGGCAAGTTACGGGGGTTACAGATAGTAACACACTATCTGTAACCCCCGTAACACTATGACACACTATCTGTAACCTCTGTAACACTATGACACACTATCTGTAACCTCTGTAACACTATGACACACTATCTGTAACCCCCATAACACTATGACACACTATCTGTAACCCCCGTAACACAATGACACACTATCTGTAACCCCCGTAACTTGCCTGGGTTAGCAAAAAACCTCACTTACTGTGCTGTCTGGAGAAAATACACAATTCTCTAACCAATGCTCAGGATTCCCTTCACACACATTGTTAGCCACTTTAACACTTGAATAGCAGGTTAGATGTAAGCATTCGCATTCTAATCAGCAATCTGTGACTGTCTGTGTTGATATGTGTGCTATTGTAGACCAGAACACTGCATTTGCCTGACAAAGACACAGAGTGTTGAAAGCTCGCAATTTTACTATCAAATAAAATGGTTGGATTTAAAATTGGTGTTGCTAAATTCTTACTGAGTTCTTACTACCCCAGTCCAACGCCGGCATCTTTACACGATCATATTACCGCATGGAAGTGTGTACTGCAGTCTAACTAGAGTGTGAAACAGTTCGTAAGGTCACTTGCTGATAAGAAATAAGCTGGGGACAGCCATTCAGCCCTTCAAGCCTGCTCCACCATTCATTAAGATCATGGCTGATCTGATTGTGCTCTTAACTTCATTTTCCTGCCTGTTCCCACACCTTTGACTTGTAGGTTAAAAATCTGAATAAGCCTTGGCTACATTCAATGATTCAGCATCCACTGCTGTCTGGGGAGGTGAATTCTACAAACAAATGACCCTCGGAGAGAAGAAGTTCCTGTGCATCTCCATCTTAAACTGGAGACCCTTATTCTGAAACTCTGGCCCCTCGTTCAAGATGCGGGAAAAAACTTCCTCTCAGCATCTATATGTCAGGCTCACGCAGATTCTAATATGTTTCAAGAAGATCATCTTTCAATCTTCTAAACCCCAAAGTTATCGACACAATCTGCTCGACCTTTCCCCAAAAGACCGACTGCTGAACCCCAGAATCAGCCCAGTGAATCCTTCTGGCACCTTCTTTGCGTCTGGAGTCACATGTAGGCCAGGCTGGGTAAGGATGGCAGATTTCCTTCTCTAAAGGATATGAGTGAATCAGATGGGTTTTTACGATAATTGATCTAGTCATCATCTGAGTTTTAGTTCCAGATTTTTATTTAAAAATGGTGCAACTTGTAAATGTTGATGTTCATGGACTTGGGGGTGCTCACATTGGGAACACAGAAAGTTAGTGTAAGACCCACAAGCATTTCCTTTATTCATCAGAGACCAAAGTCTCTGACAGTGCGAGAGTAACTTCTCTCTTTCCATACTCTATATATCGACTAATAACACGAAAGTTTCCCATATATCTTCGCAATGATCTTATACCCCGGGCGATCTGATTTATCCTCTCATTGTAGTATCTTATGTTTGAGGGTTTTCATTTACTGCATTGTAAAATGTTCTTATTTGCAAAGGAAGCTAAAGCAAATACACAAATCTAACAACACAAATCCTTAACAATTCTTCTGACAGACCAGCCCCGATCCTACATCAGTATAAAATTCAGCACAATATACAGTAAGATATTTAGTGTGAAAGCATTATATTCAGTGTCATATTGAGTATAATATTCAGCAATTGTCCATGTGTATTCTATATAATATTCAGAATACAATTCAATATACATTCAGGAACTGTAAAGTCATCATCGTGCCAGATGACCAGAGGCTGCTCTACCCTTTGAGTGGGAGAGCTGCCTGGTGATGATTTAACCTGAGGATCATTACATCTCAGCTGAGGGGCAAGGTTGAGAAGGCAGGGTCTTCATGAATAACTCCTGCAGGTACAGGAATTGAACCCACACTGTTGGCATAACTCACCAGATGGCCATCCAACAGAGCTAAACCAACCCACAGTAGCTTTGTTGGTATAATATTCCGTATAATATGAAGTTTTATATTCAGCATAATATTCCATGTAACACAAAGTCACTGATCCTTCTCACTTGCGGTGAGCCAGTGTTTTTTGACACTTTGAATTATTTTACTGAAACAGTATAGCAGAGGGAAAATGAGTTCATTCTTTAAAAATACATACATTTTGCTGAACTGGTCAGTGTGAGTGTACACAGCATGATCCACAGCATTCTCTTCACTCCTGCAGTACACAGAGCTCTCTGAAGGCTCAGCACCCACTCGACGGGACTAATATCATTGCTCACTATCTGATCTTGTTGCTTCCTTTATAGGACCCTTGTTAGACCTGACTTGGAATACTGTGCACAGTTCTGGTCGCCTCACTATAGGAAGGACGTGGAAGCTATTGAAAGGGTGCAGAGGAGATTTACAAGGATGTTGCATGGATTGGGAGGCATGCCTTATGAAGACAGGTTGAGGGAGCTGGGACTGTTCTCCCTGGAGAGACGAAGGTTGAGAGGAGACCTGATAGAGGTTTACAAGATGTTGAGAGGAATAGATAGGGTGGACTCTCAGAGACTATTTCCCAGGGCTGAAAGGGTCGTGACGAGAGGGCACAGATTTAAGGTGCAGGGAAGCAAGTACAGAGGGGATGCTAGGGGAAAGTTTTTCACTCAGAGGGTGGTGAGTGAATGGAATCAGCTGCCGTCGGTGATGGTCGAAGTGAACTCGCTGGGATCTTTTAAAAGACTTCTGGATGAGTATATGGGATCCAATGGGATTGGGGGTTATAGATAGGTCTATGGCTGGGTAGGTTTGGATGTGTTCGGCACAACTTGTGGGCCGAAGGGCCTGTTTGTGCTGTAGTGTTCTATGTTCTATGTTCCTTCAGTAAACTTGCTGTTAAACAAAAATACTGCTGAAATTTTGCAAGAATGCTGACCAGTTTAAATGGGGAAGTGCATTCTAATATGAATTCAAAAACAGGATTCTATATTTATTCTTTCACAGGATGTGGGTGGTGGTCATTGCTGGCTAGGTTACCATCAATTTCCCATGTATAATTGCCTTTCCAATGTGTTCATGAGCTGCCTTCTTGAAACGCTGCAGTCCAGGTGGTGCAGGTACACCCACAGTGCAGTTAGGAAAGGAGTTCCGGGATTTTGACCCAGTGACAGTGAGTGAACAGTGACATATTTCCAACTTAGGTTGAGTGTAGCTTGAAGGGGAACTTGTAGAGAGTGGGTGCTCCCATGGCTTCCCTTGGCCATCTAAGTGGAGGGGTTGTGGGTTTGGAAAATACTCTCGAAGGAGTTTTGGTGAGTTGCTGCAATGCCTTGTGGAAATGGTACACATGGCTAACAGTGTGCGTCAGCAGTGGAGAAAGTCAATAGTTAAAGTGATGGATGGGATGTCAGTTAATTGGGCTGCTTTGTCCTGGATGAAGTCAGGCTTCTTGAGTGTTGTTAGAGTTGCACTCATCCCAGAAAATGGAGAGTATCTCATTACATTCCTGACTTGTGCTTTATCGATGGTGGAACAAAAGAACAAAGAAAATTACAGCACAGGAACAGGCCCATTGGATCTCCGAGCCTGTACTGATCATGCTGCCCGAGTGAACTAAAACCCTTGGCGCTTCCAGGGAACATATCCCTCTATTCCCATCTCATTCATCTACTTGTCCAGATACTCCCTAAAAGTCACTAAGGTATCTGCTTTCACGATCTCCCCTGGCAATGACTTCCAGGCATTCACCATTCTTTGTGTCAAAAACCTGCCTCGTACATCACTTTTAAAACTTGCCCATCCCACCTTAAACCTGTGCCCCCTTGTAACTGACAATTCCACACTGGGAAAAAGCTTCTGACTATCCACTCTGCAGAAAATGCAGATGTGTGGGATAGAGGGTGATTTAGCTAATTGGGTTAGGAATTGGCTAGCAGGTAGAAGGCAGAGGGTGGTGGTTGATGGGAGATATTCATCTTGGAGTTCGGTGACAAGTGGTGTACCTCAGGGGTCTGTTTTGGGGCACCTGCTGTTTGTAATTTTTATAAATGATCTGGATGAGGGTATTGAAGGATGGATTAGTAAATTTGCAGATGACACTAAAGTCGGTGGAGTGGTAGATAGTGAAGAGGGGTGTTATAGTTTGCAGAGGGACTTGGACAAGTTGCAGAGCGGGGCCGAGAGGTGGCAAATGGAGTTTAATGTGGAAAAGTGTGAGGTAATGCACTATGGCAGAAATAATAAATGTGTAGAGTATAGGGCAAATGGTAGGATTCTTAGTTAGTCTAGATGAACAGAGGGATCTTGGTGTGTATGTGCATAGATCCCTGAAAGTAGGCAGTCAGGTCGAGAAGGTTGTTAGGAAGGCATATGGAGTCTTGGCTTTTATTGGTAGAGGGATTGACTTTCGGAGCCGCAACGTCATGTTGCAACTGTACAAAACTCTAGTGCGGCCGCACTTGGAGTATTGTGTGCAGTTCTGGTCCCCACATTATAAGAAAGATGTGGATGCATTGGAGAGGGTACAGAGGAGGTTTACCAGGATGTTGCCTGGTATGGAGGGCAGGTCTTATGAGAAGAGGCTGAGGGATTTGAGGTTGTTTTCGTTAGAAAGAAGGCGGCTAAGAGGAGACCTTATTGAAACATATAAGATGATTAGAGTTTAGATAGGGTGGACAGTGATAGCCTTTTTCCTAGGATGGAGAAAGCTAGCACGAGGGGAACACAGCTTTAAATTAAGGGGTATGAGTTATAGGACGGATATCAGAGGTAGGTTCTTTACTCAAAGAGTGATTAGGGAGTGGAATGCCCTGCCTGCAGCTGTTGTAGATGCGCCAAGTTTGGTGGCGTTTACGAGGTTAGTTGATAAGTATATGGAAGAGAAGGGAATGGTTTAGTTTGGAGGGGCATTGCTTTTTATATTGGTCGGCGCAACATCGGAGGCCGAAGGGCCTGTTCTGTGCTGTAATGTTCTATGTTCTATGTTCTATGACT